>WYDK02000014.1:2868724-2880940 GCA_009867345.2 Toxicodendron radicans
AGCCACTTAGGCCACTGATTAGGTTGTTGCCCCACAAAACACCGCAAATAAGTTTCAATACAGCGGTTAACCACTTCAATTTGTCCGTCTGATTGGGGATGATAGGTCGTGCTCATGTGTAAGTGGGTGCCCGATTGCCAAAACAATTCACCCCAAAAGACACTCATAAAGAGGTTGTCCCGGTTTGAAACAATTGTCCTCAGGAACCCATGCAGCTTCACAATATTCTGGATAAACAAGTTGGCCACTTCCTTGGCCGAATAAGGATGTTTGAGAGGGAGGAAATGGTTGTATTTACTAAGCCGGTCCACTACTACCAAGATAGTATCCATGCGTTGAGAGTGTGGGAGTCCGATAATGAAATCCATTGTGACATCTTCCCAAACTTGGGATGGAATCGATAATGGCTGCAATAAACCCGCTGGTGTAAATTGTCATATTTACTCTGTTGACATACGAAACATGCCCTAACAAATTTCTGAACATCCCCTCTCATACCCTCCCAATAAACTACTTGAGCCAACCGTTTGTAAGTGCGGAAATAGCCCGAGTGACCGCCCGTAGGGGTGGAATGAAACTCTTTGAGCAATAATTGAACCTGTTCACTCTGCTTTGGTAAGACCAGCTTGTCATCATAGTACAATTGGTGCCCAAATAACCAGAAATGAGGATGGCTATTGGGATCTGTAATCAAGTCCCGAACAATCTAGCTTAGCTTAGTATCCTGATGTATTGCCTCTTCCCATTCCTTCCTATTACCAAATTAACAAGTTGAGATGGCATTGCATTCTGCCCAAGCTGTTCTTCTCGACAAAGCATCGGCCGCTTTATTTTCTAGGCCCGGTTTATACTGTATTTCAAAATCCAACCCAAGAAGCTTGATGATCCACTTTTGCTGCCCTTCCCCTTGTAACTTCTGGTCATTTAAATAATGCAAACTGCGCTAATCAGTCTGGATGACGAAGTGTCTTCCCAGGAGGTAATGCTTCCATTTTTGCACCGCTAACACTATGGCCATGAGTTCCCTTTCATACACTAACTTTAGCCAAGATCTTTCGGACAAACCTTGACTGATAAAAGCTATCGGTCTTCCTTCTTGCATCAAGACAGCTCCGAGCCCTTGGCCGGAGGCATCCGTTTCAATGAAGAATTTTTTTTGAGAAATTTGGCATAGCTAACACAGGGACTGAAGTCATTACCTGCTTAAGTTCATCAAAGGCAGTCTGTGATACAACTGTCCAGGTGAAAGAATTCTTCTTCAGTAAATCAGTGAGAGGTCTGGCTTTCGCTCCATATCCATTTACAAATTTTCGGTAATATCCGGCTAACCCTAGGAACCCCCGTAGAGCCTTAACATCCTGTGGAACTGGCCATGGAACTATCCCCTCAATCTTAGCAGGATCCACGGCTACACCCGAACTCGAAATGATGTGGCCCAGATATTCTAACTGAGACTGGGCAAACCAGCATTTCTTTTTGTTGACTATCAGCTGGTGTTGAGACAAGATGCTGAAAGTAATGTGTAAATGATCCAGATGGGCATCCATGGTAGCACTATAAATGAGAATATCATCAAAGAAGACCAAAATAAACCAGCGAACGTGAGGTTTGAGAATATCATTCATGAGGGCCTAGAAGGTTGAAGGTGGTTGGACAACCCGAACGGCATCACAAGAAACTCATAATGCCCTTCATGGGTACAGAAGTCGTCTTCTCAGTATCCTCCTCCCGAACCCTGATCTGATGGTAGCCAGACCTTAGGTCAAGCTTGGAAAAAATTACGACGCCCCCCAATTCATCAAATAATTCATCGACAGTTGGAATCAGAAATTTATCCGGTATGGTAATTTTATTCAGAGCTCTGTAATCCACACAAAACCTCTACCCTCCTTCTTTCTTTTTCACCAATAACACTGAACTAGAAAACGAGCTCTTACTTGGTCGAATTATCCCGGACACCAGCATCTCTCGCACTATGTTTTCAATTTCATTTTTCAGATAATAAGGATAACGATATGGTCTAGTATGAGGGGTTCGGCTACCTAGAATGAATCGAATGGCATGGTCATGAGTTCTAGTGGGAGGGAGACCTAACACTGGTTCGAATATCTTTTCATGCTTGCATAACAATCCCGTGACCCTTGTATCATCAATCAAATCATCCAATGGCTCAAGCTGCATATGACTTAACTCAACGAAATACCCCTACCCCTCAGAATAAAATGTCTTCAACATACCCTTTAGAGAAACCATCATCTTACATAAAGTTAGGTCTCCTCAAAGTATAACCTCTTTCCCTGCTAACTTAAACAACATCTGAAGCTTCTTAAACTTGAACGTAGCTTCCCCTAATGTTTCGAGGCAAGTCATGCCCAAAATTATCTCAGCACTGCCCATGTCAAGCGGGTAGAAATTCTACACAATACTGACCTCCTGGAGCTTTAGACAAACACCCTTGCATACCCCTTGGCACTTAAAAGTGTACCCATCACCCACTCTAACGCAGAAAGCCTTAGTGGCTGCCACTGGAATTTGTAATTCCTTAACTACCCCTCGATGGATAAAATTATCAGATGCGCCACTGTCGATTAGAACGAGGACTTCTCTTCCCATAATTTCTGCCATTAATTTCATTGTCCTAGGGCCACTAATGCCCACCACCGAGCTAAGTGATAGCTCCACATTCCTGGGAGCATCTTCTTCGTTCAATTCTTCCACCATAATAGTCTCATTCTCTTTTGCTTCGTCTTCTTCTTCAATCAGCAAAACATTAAACTGTTTTTCTCCACATCTGTGGCCTGGTGAAAATTTAGCATCACAACGATAACACAACCCCTTCTCTCGTTTCCGTTGAATCTCAAGTTCCGTCAACTTCTTGTAAGGAAACTCGCGTCGGAAAGTACCCGATCGATTGTTCACCGAAGTCGGTGAAATTTCGTCGAACTTGGGATGGTTGTGAGTATTTGAGTGAGATGGGTTAATTGGGCGATTAAAGGATTCTGTAGTGTAAGAAGTTGGGTGGGTTGAATTGGGGTGGGTCTTAGTTGGGTCTTGGGCTGGGAAAGTTTTCAGCCCAGTAAAGATAATTGCCCCTCTTCCTATTCGGCCCATTCCCCCTCTAGCCTCTTCCAAATCCCAATTTCTCTCCACTCTTTGGGCCAACAAAGTTACTTGGGTCAAGGAATTTTGATGGGTCATTAATTCGGGTTGCTGAAGCTTGATTTCAGCCCTGATTTTTGGTTGCAACCCATTTAAGAACGCTATCGTCAAGACGTCTTCCCGTTCCCCCGATGTTAACGAGGCAATCTCCTCAAATCGCCATCGATAATCCATGACCGAACCTCCTTGTTTCGTCGACATCAAGAGTTCGAGGGGACTAACCTCCTGAGTACCACTGAATCGCTATAACAAAGCCACCTTAAACACCAGCCAAGAGATGCTGGACGTCCTTGCCTCTGTCCACTGGTACCAATGGAGCGCTTCACCCTCCATACAGAGAGCGGTGGCTACCACTCTCATGTCGTCGAAGATCTGGGTTATTGCAAAACACCTCTTGGCTCGAAAAATCCAGCCGAATGGGTCTTCCCCTGAAAACAATGGGAGCTCCAACCTCCGTCCACTCCACTCTCTCTGGTGTCCCCCATCTCCATGGTTGTCACCGCCGTTCCACTCTCTTTGATGTCCTTCACCGCCAGAGTGTTCATACGATTCATTCTCATGATGAGCTCTTGAATTCCTTGGGTGGCTTGCTCCAAAATGACTACCCTCACCGCCATTCGCAGCTTTTTGTCGGATTTCCTCCTCCTCATCTTTCCGTCGCATCCAACCCTGCATTTCTATCGGCATTTCTCTCATGGAGGTAACACTCTCATTCAACCTCCCTACATCTCTTTGAACGACTGACATTTCTTTTTCAACATTTTCCACTCTATTCTTCATTCTTGACTTGACCATAACCCAGTGAACGAATGGCTCTAATACCTAATGATGAACACAACCACAACCAAACTACCTTCACAGAGCAACTCAACAACTCAAACAAGCAATCACACAATATCAATAACGAAAAAGGAGATTTAATTTAGAACAGATTGATTAATATGAAATGCAAGATAAAATTCATTGATAAAACAGTAGTCAAGCTGGTCTTCGAGGGCCAACACCTCCCCAGTACACTCAATGCCAAATTACTAACTGAATGATCACACTATACGTCCCTATTCCCCTTTTATTCTAGTACTAAATCCTAACAACCCCTGCAGACACCTGTCCCCCCACACAAACGACCCCAATTGTACCACACAATTACCCTTTTTATCCCACCCTTTGCCCTACACTTATACCATTTAGAAATACCAGGTCCATCAATTTCACTGACCTCCCCTAAGGAATAGCTAAAATACTGATGGCGTCACTAATGATAAACATATTATAAGAAAATTACGGTAAATGTTTCTTGTAGTTTCATAAGAGTTATTAAAAAACCTCTCCTACAAACACGGTTACTGTCAAACCAGTGGAATTTGCAGTCAACCAAACTCAGAGGAGGCCAATGAAATCTTCCTAAAGAATTAGCAAGTTCTTGGAAGTTAATGACTTACGAGCTCCAAGTGACCGAAGCTCATCCTTCTTCTTAAAAGGCATTATGTTGTAGGCCAATCTCAAAGAGAGGTTAATGATTTCTGATGCTTCCTCATATCTTCGCAGAGCTGCCAATGCCTTACAAAACTATTAACCACAAGATTAAAGAGTCAGAAGAATCAAAAAGTTGATAAAAGTGCATATAGTCATAAAAATGCCATGAAAACGTGAGGCACTCAATAAAAGGAAGAGTTAAAAAGTAAATACTCTCATAACATCAAGGAAGGATACGTGCAGAATAAGAACTGAAAACAAAACAAGAAAAAAGAAAGATTAACCACAAAGAATTGAAATAAAGGAAACAGAGATACTAACATCTATGATGACACATTGATGCTCTTCATCTTTTAAGAGATTAGGCAGGGGAGGCTCTCTAATTACTTCTTGCTGAAGAAATCCCAGAATCGTATAATAACCAGTTTGTCAGGTCCAAAAGTTGCACAGTTGGAAAATTTGTGTACTTAGGTAAGACACAACATAATCAATCATAAGTTACCGGAGAATCATCATCTGAATCATCGCTATGCCATTCAACTCCAGCAGCCATTGCCAAAGCTTTCTTTTCTTCCTTCAAAACTGCCCTCTTCTGAAGCAACTTCTTCGCTCTAGCAGCTTTCAACCTTATTCAAAGCAGCAACCATGAATCAGTTGACAATCTTCTACTAGCAATACAATGTGGAAACAGGAAGTGTACAAGTCACATATTAATGGATGAGTGACCACATATTATTGTAATTAACACTGAAGAGTTGACAGTTCACAATGGAACTCAGATGTAGATAAAAATTGGTAAATAATATAAAAATCATTTACCCTCTCTCTTGACTCTTGTTGAGACGTAACAATTAGCTAATCCTGAATGAGTTTCACTATTTGTTTTTATAAAAAGAAACAATATCAATATCATTGATTGGAAAAATAATTACAAAAGAGTATATAAGCTGTTCACAAAAGTTGGGATCCATTTAAAGGATCACAAAAAAATCTACACAGCCAATACAACATTTCTGGATATATATTTTGTAGAGTTTTTGCCTCTGTCCAGAGGGGCTGATCTGCACTGTAGCGGATATCCAATCCACTTTTGTACTTCTCTCTTTCCATTTATATACTATTTTGGTTCCTATTATGAAAATGATTTCTGATAAAATAAAATAATAATAATAATAATAATTGCCCAATAAACCTCAATACAAGAATGCTATAGAAGTTAGTCTTTATGCCAATAGCTATGAACCTGAGAGTATTAAGATACAAGATATAACATAGATGATCCCTAAAAAGTTAAAGAGAGAGCCATTGTCTTTGTACAAATCTTTTCATGATGTATGCTAAAAATGATCCCTAACGTTAGCATATTAAACAAATAAATAAAACATTTGTAGTCAAAACCACCAAAATAGCTTAATCCAGCCCATTTTAATACAATACGCAACATAGTAAGATCTACTACTCACAGATCTGATTTAGGAGCTACTGGTCTGATTCCACACAGTATGTTATCAGTTTGCGGAGTATCAAGTACTTTGGCCCTTTCATGGACAACGCTTGCTGGTAGCCTCTTTTTTACCTTAACCTAAATTAAGAACCAATTATCAAAATAAGAAAATAAGCTAATGAAAGACAAGATTAACTAATAATAATGGTCACAAGCTATTCAGAACTATTGAAAGAGGTAACCGTAGATTGGATGTGCTCAATCAAATGAAAGGCAGAAAGTGTACTTTTGCCTAACTGACCTTTTGCCTTAGAGCTTCTACAGAAAGTGATTCATGAATCAAGGGAAAGATAGTAGCAATGAAGTCCTCAGGCATTCCTTTATCTCTATAAATGTGGCAAAGCTTCATTATTATTTTTTCAGTAAGCCACCATGGATTAGATTTATCAGAATTTTGATCAACAGAATCTGAATATATGCCACAAGACAACCAATAAGAAAAATGTTACACATTTTAGATGTACATAATTCAATACAAGGGGTTGAAATATATACATATATAAGAAAAACAAAGATACCTAACAATTTTGGAGGGGATAGCAAAGTAATGGCTTCATCTTCTTTACCATCTTCAAGCAAGAGAGAAGCCAAACTTAACCGAGCATCAACGTTATCCTCAAGCATATGCACAGCTGAACAGACAGTCTAATCAGCCAAAAGACCAGAGATAATTTACTAGAAGAAATTAGAAGATGCAAAGAATTCATTCATTAAAATCACAGGTCAATGAACACTCCCAAAACAGCAGCATCTGTATCATATACAGTATCATCTCGAATCTATTTGCCAAGTATGCAGATAATTCCCTGTCATGAAAGTGTCAAGACAATTTCTACAATTCTGAAGATAATGAAAATGCACTAGTTCAATGACATTGTCTAAAGTATGAATCCACCTAAAACTGTAATGCATGAGAGCATAAAGTACATAAAACTGTCCATAGTAACAGAATATACTTCATTGAACTCCAAGGAGCTATTCACATTGTGGTAGCATAGTATTAGTCACCTAAAATCAATTTTATGTATGTGATTCAGCCATGGTCTATGAGAAACTTTCACTAAAAAGAAAAGGAAAATTCCTACATAGATCAAATTCAAGATGCCTGTCAGTACTAGCTATAAAATTATAGTGCCACAGGGGTCACAACCAAGAATAAAACCATAGGTAGCAAACCTGAAACGTTAACTTTTTGCACATTAAATAGGCCTTTCTAAGGGTATAAATTTAAATGAGTTGTTCAATATTTGCATCTCATGTACAAAACTCTTTTACAGCAACCTGAGAACTACAATAAAATTGCAATGAGGGAAAAGAATTATCGATTAATTGAAGGGACCAGCCCTCGGTGTTGAAGATATATTACGTTATGCGACAAAGAACAATACCACCAGGAATGCTGCTAGCCAGGACCAGTTGCATTAATGTAAATAAGACCCCAGATGTTCTGGATCTCAGGCCTACTAAAGAATAGGTAGGTCAACATTCTAGATTAGATTTTTCTGTACAAGAGAATAATTATTTTAACCATATAAAGCATGAAAATGGATAAAAAGACATCATCATGAGGTAGTCAAGTGTTGTATGATTCCTTTGCACCAACATCAGGCTGATCAAACATCCAATATACTAGTGATGCATATAATACATTGACTATCTATCCGACTTAGTTTAAAAAGTGGACTGATTTATTAACGAAACAGACAAGGTTATATTGCCATGAATTAGTACTTATTTCATAGAGAAGAACATATGTGCAGATTATACACACACATTGAAATTATCCATTTGGATCACAAGTTCATTCACTGAAACAAGAATGCTATGATCCTATGAAAAATGGTAATGTTTTCTACATTCTGTTAGCTCCAAGTCGTGCATCTGAGAGCTAATTTCATCAGAACTGTTGATTTTCATGAGTACACATCACCTTTGTGGAAGTACATAATCGCTTGTCCTTTTTCTTTTAAGCACAAGTAACACTCAGCAATTTTGAGATTTAAATAGCCCTGTTAGAGAAAATGGCAACAGAAGTCAGCAACCAACTGTTAAATCAATGCATGTGTTTCTGTTTAACACACACCACATATATCAAGGAGAATGAACAGATTCAAATAGCAAGAAAACCACAAATGAACAAGGGAACAAAAGAATAATGGGGCTTTCCATGGACAAATATGCATTTCAGAGTGAGCAATTTAATATTGCTTATAAATTTGGTTTTCTACACACAGATTATTTTTGGATGTCCCTAAGGACCATCACTTCACTTTCTGTATCTTCTTTTGTTCTAATATTTGCTTCTCATTGTAAAAGAAAGAAACAAATATATAAGAGTTTCATATTGGTTTTTCCACCACATGATTTTCAATAGTTTCAGTTACAGTGGAGGAAATAAAAATTGTATCACAAGAGTAAAATTGAAAAGGAAATTCAATATGTTTTGTTATTGTTTTCTTAGGGTTTGTTCGTCTCCAAAATGGGGAAGAGAGGGTATTTATTTGTTCAAGCATACAATTGAAATGGTATAGTCATGTGTACAGCCCAACCTAACTGAAAATTTTGAGCATCAAAATGACCAAAAGCATTACTTAATGTATGCATTAAATTATCAATCTATGTATCATGCCAAACCTACAGCTTCCTAAAGAATAAAAACCATAGAACAAAACCACATTAACTTACAGCTTCCCTCCAAAGTGTATTTACATAAAAGAGACAATTCAGCACACTATACTAGATAATCACATTAACCAACTAGGATAACAAATGGCCTTCATGGTGTCGGAGCTCTAGGTCCAATCACTGGATAATGTAGTCTAACATAAATGTCTTACAATCAAATCTAAGCAAATAAACAGAAAACAAGGAGAAATATATACCATATAAGTGCAAATATTCTCTTTCTTATTTTTCTAGTAGTTAAGAAGAAAATTGGGGGGAAAAATCACAGTTTCCCTTACATTGTCAGTCCCACCATTTGCCTCCAAGATATGATAATACTTCAATGCAGAGTTATAATTCTCAAGACGCATAAATGAGTCAGCAACTTCAGTAATCAGATCAGCAAGATCACATGCATTCTCCCGTCGCAAAAGTTCGAAAAGATTCTAGACATCATGTGAGAGAGTATTCAGAAAAAGGTGATGATTAGTTAAAGAACAATGCCACATATTCCAAGTCTTATTTCAAATTTCTCATCCCAAGTGATGTATACTCTAATTACGCATTGACATATAGATAATAACTTGATGTAGAACTTGATATGGTAATACCACAAAAGACAAAACATCACTTGAGATAGGAAACTTTGACTAAGTCTGGAGATCTACAGAATCACTCTTACTGCTTGAATTTATATCATCTGAGAAAGAAATCCAAAGAGATATTCACAAATTGAAAAGACTAAATGATTAGCATCACCCTGTTTCAAAAATGAACCCAAATATTCCTAAGAAAAAACTTTTGTACTATTACAATAACTCATCACCCCCATAAACCAATGAATAATCACTTACACCACCACAGCATTGTGGCTTCACTCATCAACCACTACCACAACTATTACCAATATGACTTCATTTTCAACAACCTATATCTACATCACTACTACTGACAGCTACAATAGCTATTTTTTATTTGAATAAATGTGTAAGAAATTAACAATCTTAACTTATAAATGCAACAGACCTCAGCATGCTCCATATTTCCAAGCTGAAGGTGGCAGATTCCTGCTTTAATTTTTAAATTTAGAGGCACTTCTTTCCCTGAACAATAGACCGTGTGTGCATGCTCAATATGTTGCAGAGCTTTATCATATGCATTAGAACTCATGAGTATGTGAACCAGCTGATCGATCACACTCAAATCAACTTCAGAAGGATGATCCTTGAGATAGTCCTCCAAAATGCCAACAGATCGCTCAATCTTACCACATTTAATGTACAACTGCAAACAGAAGAACAAATTAAATTTCTCAAGACATGGAACACGAAAAACAATTAGTTTGGTTAGAAACACCCATGTTTTGCCAAAAAATTCTAAAAATACGCTCTTACCAATGAATGCCAACAGAGACACTAAATAAACCAAAGATTCTATCAAAATAACTGTGGTTCCTTACAAGACATCCCATAAGATTAGAATTCTGTTATTGTCCAGCATCATGTATAAATTCAAGGCTAGGGTTTCATTTGATAGATTTGAGCTGACTGTTCTCTTGTGTAGTTTTTAAATCCTTTATGACAGCTTGCTTTTCTTATTTTTGGTTGGTAAACTAGCCTTCTATTTTGTATGTTCTTATTCCTAATACAAATTTTGTTTCCTAGAAAAAAAAAAAAATTGATAAATCTATCACCAATTTTGCATATCTGGTAGCTTTAAAAGCAAATTACAATAGTACTACTGAATAAAAGAAGGCATTTGGCAAACAAGATGAAAGTAAAACCTTTGCCCCTGTTTTGAGAGCTTCAATATCGTCAGGACACAGTTTGTGTATTTGTTCATATGACTCAGCAGCTCTCTCAAAATCTCCAAGCTCAACATAAAATGAAGCACTATAAAATCTTAGACTAATATCTTTAGGGTCTGCTTTTATTGCTTTATCAAGGCAATACCTGGCTAGACCTGTGTTTCCCTTTTCTCTGCATTTAGTAAGAGTTAACAGTTCTTGATTACAATCATAAAGGTGCTAGATGTACATGTACTTCAAAGAATAATGTGAATGAACATGAGAATACTTACAGAGACCAAACAAGAAGTTCTTTCCACAAAGATGAATCTTTCGGTGAAAGAATTGCAGCAACAACGTAGAAATGACAGGCTTTATTTTTGTCACCGAGAGTGTCATGAATAAGTCCAAGCGTATGGTATGAATCAGGCAAATTAGGAGCCAATAAAATAACTTTATTCAACGCAGATATAGCCTAAAAATACAAAATTAAATCTAAGAAAAGCGAACACCTTCTTGAAATCAATAAAAACAAGAATAATCACAGAGCCATCACAAACATACCTGTTCAAAACGACCATGAGCATAGTGAAGAGTAGCTTCACCAAGCATTTTTGTAACTTCAGGACTATGTTTATTCTTTGAACCTCTTCTCCTGCCTCTTTTCTTATTGAGCTACAAAAAGGAAAGATTAACAAATAAATACACTTATTTATTGGAATTATTCCATTAACCTCCTTGAAGGTTTGGTTTACATTTTTTGTGAACAGCCTCTCAATTTTCCAGCTGTGTGTTTGAACCAATCTTTTATCCTATGTATTATCAACTACCACTCAAATACAAATCACTAGGAACAATAAATTCAATACAAGACTCGTGATTCACAGAATTATTCTAAAACATCCTTCAACTTTCACGGTAATTCAGTAAACCTCATTTAACTTAAAATTAAAAAACAAAAAAATAATACCTTTCTTGATTTTCTTCGAAAACAGCCGAAATTGAAGGTTTCCATGAACTCATCCATACTCATTCCGCCTACATTTTCTTCACTACAATCATTTTTCAATCAATCTCATAAAAAAAAAATCAATCACTTCAAATTATTGATGAAAAATCAAAATTATTAATACCTCTGAGTAGTAGTATTGGCCTCATCTTGGCGTTTTCTTTTGCGCTTGCGTTCGGCTAGAGCTTCGTACTCGAGCCGTTCGAATTGCTGGTAAGTTTGGAGACCAGACGAATTATTTTCCGTCAAATCCAACGGATTCACTCCGCTGTTGAACCTGAATACGTATTCTTCGTCTTCTCCTTCTTCTTCTTCGCCGTCAGCGTCGCCGTCGTCGTCGTCGTTTTCATTATCATTCTCAAAATCATCGTCGTTGTCCCCTTCTTCTTTCTCTTCAAGTTCGGCTACTTCGAATTCGTTCCTTTCTTCCATTTTTTTAAACTACGTCGTTTCGTCTCTGTAACCGTCGGCGGCCGGGGAAAATCGATCTTTGGACTTCGTTTTTGAGGAAATTTAACTGCAATGACCTGTGAGGTTTGCTATTCACAATGTAACCTTAAAATTATTTTTCATTTATTTTATCAGTTAAAATAATGACGTGGCATACTTAATAAGTGT
>WYDK02000014.1:2881040-2901680 GCA_009867345.2 Toxicodendron radicans
AGTTAATTGCCATCGTGTTCGCGGTCCACAAATGGAGTCACTACTTGCTGGGTCGAAAATTTATTATTAAATCCGACTAAAGAAGTCTCCAGTTTCTCACAGATCAATGGGTTAAAACTCCGGAGCAGCAGAAATGGATTGCTAAGCTCATGGGCTATTCTTTTGAGATTCAGTATTTTCCGGGTGTCGTCAATAAGGTGGCTGACGCCCTTTCTCGCAGAGAACACTCACCTGCATTGGATGCCATGTCCTTGGTTCAGTTCACTGATTATGATGAGTTAGCCACCGAGACCCAATGTGACCACAAACTTCGGGCTATCATTCAGGATTTGCTGCTCAATCCTGGCAGTCGCCCACTTTATAGGCTGCGGCACGGGTGTCTGCTGTATAAGAACCGGCTAGTTCTTCCCAAAAACTCTAAGTTCATTCCCCGGTTCTTAGAAGAATTCCACAGTAGCCCCGGCGGGGGTCACTCAGGATTTTTTCGCACTTACAAAAGGGTCTCCAGTATTGCCTTTTGGGAGGGGATCAAAACTGCCGTTCAGGACTTCGTTAAGGCTTGTCATACCTGCCAACTCAACAAACACTCTTCCCTTAAGCCGACCGGTCTCTTGCAACCTCTACCTATTCCCTTTCAAGTTTTCGATGATTTATCAATGGATTTTATTGGTGGCCTTCCGAAGGCAAAGGGGTATGACACGATCTTGGTGGTAGTGGATCGACTTACCAAATTCAGCCACTTCATTCCCTTAGCCCACCCTTACACTGCTAAAGATGTGGCTTCGGTTTTCATTAAGGAGATAGTCAAACTTCATGGTTTTCCTAATTCTATTGTCACGGACAGAGATCGGGTCTTCATGAGTCAGTTCTGGCAAGCTATGTTTAAGGCCGCTGGTACAACATTGAAATTCAGCTCCGCCTATCACCCACAGACAGACGGTCAAACCGAAGTGGTAAATCGCTGTGTGGAAGCTTATCTTCGTTGCTTTTGCAGTTCTCATCCACGGCAGTGGCCTCATTGGTTATCCTGGGTAGAATTTTGGTATAACACCACCTATCATAGTTCCACGAAAATGACACCATTCAAGGCCTTATGTGGCCGCGAACCCCCACTTCTCCTCAAGTTAAACGATTATCCTTCGGCAGTTGAGGATGTCAACCGCCAATTGCTAGAGCGGAATTCCATCATTGCGGAGCTTAAACAAAATTTGTTAGTCGCTCAGGGCCACATGAAACATCAAGCAGATGGCCATAGGAGAGACCTTACTCTCCAGCCAGGCGACTCAGTTTACCTAAAGTTGCAGCCTTACCGGTTCAAATCCCTAGCTACTAAGTTGAACGAGAAGCTTAGCCCACGGTTCTACGGGCCTTTTCTTGTTCTGCAGAAAATTGGCCAGGTGGCGTATAAGCTTGATCTGCCTCCTTCTGCCAAAATTCACCCGGTGTTTCACGTGTCTCAACTCAAGAAAAGTTTGCACAGCTCGGTCCCTATCCAACCACTTCCCCCTAGCCTCACTGAAGACTTAGAACTCCTGGTCCAGCTCACTGCCGTGCTCTCTGTGCGTTCACTTTTGGCTGGATCGTTAGAAGTCCTCATTCAATGGCAGGGTCTTCCACCGTCTGAAGCGACTTGGGAATCCTATGAGATGATCGCGCAGCAATTTCCACACTTTCACCTTGAGGACAAGGTGACTCTTCAAAGGGGGGGGTATTGATACACCACCTCACAGTATGAAGGTTTACAAGAGAAGGAAGAGAATCCACTGATAGTGCTAATAGCGTGACAAGGGCAGTTTGTTATAATTGTTGTAACCGTTTAATACGTGGATGTCCTAGGCTGTCATAGGTGGGACCAGTAGGGAGATATATAATTAGGGGTACAGTCCAGGTAAAGGACAGATTGTTTTCTAGGAAGATCCTCTGGGAGGTCGCTAGCTCCTCGAAAAGCTAGTATCTATCTTTTTATTGTTTACTGTTTATCTTTCTTTCGATTACTGTTGGATTACTTCTTGAGAATTAATACTAGTGAAGTCTTACAGCGTCTTGTTTTACCATTTGAGTTGAGTTTTGCTTGGGATTTCATTGCATTTGAGGAGGTTCCTAACACATTGGAATTTCGCCATTCTTGGCTATTGTAAGTGATATTCTCCACCGTATTAGGGAATGGAAACCTTGTCTACCAAGAAACATTTTGATTGTTTGGGCAGTGAAGAAATCAAATGAGCTTCCTCTTCTTTCAAATTTTGACATGGAGTCAATATGTCCATTTTACTTGGACAAACTAAATATTGAATCTTGCATATATGTCACTCAAGAATCAGAACCTCCATTGGTAGGTTAAGTTTCTTCTATTATTTTCCCTGTATAATTTTTCCTTGATACTTATTGTTAAAATCAATGAATTGAGTTCTGACATTTCATTTTTTTTTCTGCAGGAAGAGGGTATGCATCGCAAGGCTAAGAACTATTCTGTTTATCCTGTCTCCAATGGTTGTAGCATGTCGGTTTTGGTTGGTACAGGAGATAATATATGGTCTGGGCTACATGTTTTTTCATCTACATTAGGCTTTATTATTTTGGTGGCTTTGTTGAATACCTTCTACGTAACGCGCTTAAGCATAGATACATGGTGGTACAAAGGCCTTCTTTTTATAGCTTGTATGGTTGCTGGTGTTCTAATATTTGGAGGCTCCATGATCAGTTTATGGCATCTTTGGGGAAGAAGAAAGATCAGAGAATGTTGAGACTATGGCACACAATGATATTGAACCGGCGAATCCCAACAGTTCAACTGTTATTCTGTATGGTTCAAGACCAGACTTCAAAGGTATTTTCTCCCTCAACTCCTTTCTCTTTTTTAGTACAAAACCATGATGATATATTAAATAAACAAATTAATATAAATATGGAAAAAGAGAAGTCAGGATAGGAAAGACTTGAGGAGAAAATATCAAATGGATAATGAAGCATTGAGATCTCTGAGATGTTCTTTTTACTGCAGAAATATTTGGATCCATATCTAAGAAATGGGGCAATGTTGATGTGGGTGTCATCGTGTATGGTCCGCCGACTCTTCATTCAAGTGTTGCAAAAGAAATCAGGTCACACAGTTGAAGCAGAGAGATCCATCATCCAAAATTCCATTTCAACAATAGCTTTGATCTGTAGCAGTTACATCTTCTTTCTAACCATAATATGTAACTTAATAAGCACACATACACCCTCCCTATGAGGAGCAGTCATAGCTTTGTATATATATGTGTATATATAGGGTTTCATATTTTGAAGATGTTTTCTTAACCTTAGTTATTGTTCAACATGTATACATAATATATAGATATCACTTTATAGTATCCTGATTCCTGAGCTCTAAGATAATGTCAATGCAACCAACACCGCCTTTGTATTAAAAATTGCCAAGATTAAGAAAACAAAGTCATTTAGTGGGATTGTAAATATATGGAACATTTTATACTTGAATTTGATACTGTAAATTACATCAAATTGCTGCAATTAATATTGATATTGAACAGACAAGAGCCTAAGATCATACTTTTCTTCATCATCTTCATGGCCTCAAGAATCTCAACTGAATGAGCTTTCTTTTCTTCTATAGTCAGTATGAAGTTAATCCCTTCATTTTTTTTTTCTCTGATAAATTGAATATTGAATCTGTTATTTATGTCACAAGAGAATCAGAAACTTTACTAATAGGTGTACTTGGTACTTACCAACACTAGCTGATTTTATCTTTTAACCTTGTACAATCACTCCGTTTCCAATTTTGCAGTGTTTAATTACAGGAGGATAGTTTCTTTTTATTGCTCTAGTTGATTGATCTCCATTTGGAAACCTGCTTCTTCCCAAACATATTATTGCCAATAAGCTCTTTGTCTACTGATTAGGCTTCTAGTTTTCTGTTCTTGTTTTTATTATTACCGTTTCTGCAGAAAATTTAGTATATCAAGGCTTTGATGTTGGTGTGCTTTTGGTCAAGTGTTGTTGAAGACTGCAGATCACATATTTTAAGGAGCTGTCACCTGATGCTCCATTTCAACAGCCATGGTTCTGATTTGTAATAGTCACCACCAAAATCTCTTCATTAATTTGATAATTGAGACATTTTTATCTGCTAACAACTAAGAGTAGAATCATTAGGTGTTGAATAAGTTTAGAGAGGGAAGAGAGTTAGAAGTTGCTTGGATGTCAATTAAATGAAAAGATCTTCAATTTGGTTGTGAGGACTACAACTCAATCCTAATGAAATGAGAATATGACAAGTTAGCCCACAAATTGATTGTCTGAAAAAATGGTTCGGTTCGGTTCGGTTCCGGGTAATTGTGCACGCCCTAATGATTTCTAAATAAACTCATTCTCTATTTTATATAGTTGTTTTAATTTTTAACTTTTAATTATTATATAAACCCTAAATCTAAATATTTTCTAAAGCATAGAAACTTTTTCCTTTTTTTTTTAAATAATTTTTTGTTTGACGAAAATATATTAATAAAGTTATGAAGAAAGTAATCATACAATATGATGAATCTGAATATGAAGAACAGAAAAGTAAGTTTTAAATTTTGAATTAGGAAAAAATGGTATAAACAAAAAATCTAATTAAGAAATCATGAAAACAAATAGTATAAACAAAAATCTTAATTAAATTTGAAATTGGAAAAAGTGGTGTAATAAAAAACCATAACTAAGTTTGAAATTGGGGGAAAGAGGGTGCAAATAAAAACCCCAATTAAACCTAATTAAATTGGACTATTTTTAAAATAGTGCAATACCGTGATAAACCCGTGGGAGATGGGGACAAATTTCTTCTACTTAATGCAAAACTTTTTTCTTGTTTGATTCAATCGAATGTTATTGCTTGAGCAACTTAACCAAATGTCTGTCAATAAAAAAGAAATGGCAGTCGCATAAGACATGTGTAAATATTTCTCTCCTGATTTCAAACACCGTTTCAATGTCATAATCACTTACTTAAATTTTAGAAGTTAGAGAATTCGAACTTAAGATCGTACGCTTTAACCACACATCACAATACTCATCTTATTACTTAAACTATCCAAAGGCTCATTTGGCTTCAATCAATTGTCAAAATTGCCACAATCCTGCAACTAAGCTTAATTGTTACTTATTGTTGAAAGATTTCTTAGAATATTTGTAATTATGTACCATATCTGATTAGGTGCTATATTTAGTTAATTGAGAGATTTGTGGGCTGGGATAGAAATCTTAGGAATCAGTTTTTATTTTCCTCTTAATTTGGGAGATTAGTTGCCTTTGTTGTTTCCTAGAAGGGACCTATAAATACATGTACATCAATACATAAAATAATTCAATCTGTCTCATATTTTATTCTCTATCTTTTATGGTATCAGAGTAGAAAATAAAATCCTAGGGTTTGAATTAGAGGTGAGCGGATCCGGATACCCACACATAAATGAAGGAACTGGAACCGATCGGTTCCTTCATTTTGGAACCGAAACCGTCGGTTTCAGTTCCTAAATATTAGGAACTAGAATCGAAACCTGTGGTTTCGGTTCCGGTTCTGGGTACCCTATAAAATATTCTGTTACCCTCTTATAGTCTAAAAAATGACAAAAAAAAACTCTAAAAAATGACAAATACCCCCTATCAACAAAAAATAGTAATTATAAATACATCTTTCAATCTTCCAATTCAACATTAGAAACCAAATATTTCTTTATTGTGATTATATTTTTTTCCCAAATCTAAAAATTAATTTGTTATTTGATAATTAAAATTGCAAATAACCACTTATATTATGTTGGATTAATTTAATGGAATTGAATCATTTATAATTCAAATGATTAATTGATTGAAATTGAATAATTAATTAATTGATTGGAATTAGAATTGATTGGATTAATTAATCAATTGATCAATTAATTAATTGATTGGATTATCAATTGTTCCATTGCTCAATTGATTAATTGATCAATTGATAAATTGATTGGACTATCAATTAATCAGTTGATTAATTGATAATTCAATTTATTTATTAATTAGAATTTACAATTGATTAATTGATTAGAATTGAATCATTGATAATCCAATTGATTAATTGAGCAGAATTGAATCCAATTGATTAATTGATTAGAATTAAATCATTGATAATTCAATTGATTAATTGATTAAAATTGATTAATTGATTAGAATTGATAATTCAATTGATTAATTGAATCCAATTGATTAATTGATTACAATTGAATAATTGATTAATTGATTAAAATTGATCAATTGATTGGATTATCAATGATCAATTGATTAGAATTATAATTGTTTTGATTAATTGATTGTAATTAGAATTGATTGAATTAATTGATTGGATTATCAATTAATGAATAATCCAATTGATTAATTGATTACAATTGATTAATTGCTTGAAATTGATTAATTAATTAGAATTAGAATTGATTGGATGAATTGATTAATTGATTGGATTAATTGATTAATTGATAATTCAGTTGATTAATTGATGAATTGATTGAAATTGATTAATTGATTAATTGATTAATTGATTAATTGATTGTAATTGATTAATTGATTCAGTGATTAATTTATTTGAATTAAATTGGTTTTCTATTTTCTTTTTAGTTGTTATTGACATTGAATGTAAAATTTCCCTTAAAACCCTACAGTTTAATTTCTATCATTTACATACTGGTTCTTTTATCGGTTCTTAACGGGTACCCTGTCCAGGTTCCTAGTTTCGGTTCCAGTTCTCAGTTCCCAGTTCCTATAGGGTGAAACCAGAATCAAAACCGAAACCAGAACTGTCGGTTCCTTCAATTCTAGAACCGGAACCGAACCCCAGTACCCGCAAGTTCCGGTTCCGATTGGTTCTTTTGCACACCCCTACTTTGAATATGATTTTTCGTCCCTAAAATCTCGGAAGTCACGTCCGAGACAAGCCAACCCTCTCAATCATCTCAGTCCGAACTTCAAACAGTCTAAAATCCATCTGAAAACCATTCCATTCAGATTACCACAATCCGACTAAATGGTGACAATTTCCTTCGATGGTCACAATCCATTTTCATGTACATTAGGGGGAGAGGCAAGATCGACTATCTCACAGGAGATATAAAGAAGCCTGACGTGAAGGATCCAACCTATGCCATTTGGGACTATGAAAACTCAATGGTGATGACATGGTTGGTCAATTCCATGGCCGAAGAGATAAGTGCGAAATATCTCTGTTACTCTACAGCCAAGGAATTGTGGGACAACGTTTCACAAATGTATTCCGATCTAGGGAATCAATCCCAAGTGTACGAGTTAACCCTACGACTTGAGGAAATTCGCCAAGGTGAGGACTCTGTGACAAAGTATTTTAATTCTCTTAAAAGGATTTGGCAGGACCTAGACTTATTCAATGATTACGAGTGGAAATCACCCGAGGACTGCAGTCAATACAAGAAGAAGGTGGATGTTAGCCAAATCTTCAAATTTCTTGCAGGTTTGAATGTTGAATATGATGAGGTCCGTGGCCGAATAGTTGGAAAAAAATCCACTGCCTCCAATTGGGGAAGTATTTGCAAAGGTATGGAGAGAAGAAAGCTGGAGATATGTGATGCTGGGAAAGAAGGCTGCAGGTACAACCGAGTCTGTGGAAGGGTCAGCCTTGGCCATTCCTGAAGCTCAAGTCAACCGTAGAATGTCCCAAAACCAGCGTACAGGAGACAGAAACAACCTGCGCTGCGACTATTATGGAAAACCGCACCATACTCGAGAGAATTGCTACAAGTTGCATGGTAGACCATCTAATGGTAGGGCAAACAAACCTGGTGAACAGAGCACACCTGCAGCAAATGAGGCCGAGTCATCTCCATTCAGCAAAGAGCAATTAGATCAGCTTCTTAAACTACTAAAATCCTATTCGTCACCTAATGCTCCTATCGGTTCTATGGCACAAACAGGTAGCAATCCTTTGGCACTTTCAGTTCTTGGAAGAACAGGTCCTTGAATGATAGATTCATGGGCCTCCGATCAATGACAAGTTGTTCCCAATTGTTTGGTTCCTATTATCCATGTTCTGACATCAAAAAAGTTAGAATAGCTGATGGTAGTTTTTCACCCATTGCAGGCAAAGGGCACATTAAAATCTCAGAAAAAATCACTTTAAAATCAGTTTTACACGTTCCAAAACTTGCTTGTAATCTTCTTTCAATAAGCAAATTGTCTAAAGACTTTAACTGTTCCATTCTTTTCTTTTCATCCACTTGTGTTTTTCAGGACCAGAACTCGGGGAAGACTATTGGAACTGCTAGAGAAATAAATGGGTTGTACTACTTTGATGAAACTGCTTTCGGGAATAAAAAAGCTCATGGATTAGGTAGTATTAGTTCAAACTTTGTCCATGATCAAGTCATGTTATGGCATAGGAGATTAGGGCATCCTAGTTTTCCATATCTCAAACATTTATTTCCTGAATTGTTTAAAGGAATTGATTGTTCAAAATTTCATTGTGAAGCTTGTCATTTGGCTAAAGACCATCTTGTTTCATTTCCAATAAAACCATATTCTGCTTCAAAACCATTTTATTTGTTTCATAGTGATGTTTGGGGCCCATCAAAAGTTAGCACATTTTTTGGCAAAAAATAGTTTGTAACCTTTATTGATGATCACACAAGAGAATGTTGGGTTTATTTGTTGGAAAAAAAGTCCCAAGTTGAACAACGGTTTAAAGATTTTTTTCTTATGATTGAAAATCAATTTCAAACAAAAATTGGTATTCTAAGAACGGATAATGGGATAGAATATTTTAACAAATATTTGGGAACATTCCTTCTAGAAAAAAAGGTGTTATTCATCAATCAACTTGTCGTGACACATCACAACAAAATGGTATTACCGAAAGAAAAAATAGGCATTTACTTGAAGTTGCTCGGGCCATTATGTTTTCAATGAATGTTCCTAAATATCTCTGGGGTAACGCACTTTTGACTGCTACTTAATAAATAGAATGTCATCTCGAGTTTTGAAATTTGAAACACCTTTACAATTTTTAAAAAGTTTTTTTCCTACATCTCGGATAACTGCAGATCTTCCTTTAAAAGTGTTTGGTTGCATGTGTTATGTGTATATACCAAATATTTTTGGATCAAAACTGGACCCAAAAGCTGAAAAATGTGTCTTCATTGGTTATGTATCTAATAAAAGGGGATACAAGTGCTTTAATCCAGTCACAAAGAAATTCTTTAAGAGTATGGAAACTAGTGGTAGTACTCTTAATCCTACTTTGCCAGACATTACTTTATCATAGACAGGGGGAGAAGTAAGTCCACCAGATCACAATCCTCAGTCTGAGCCTTTGGTTTATTCCAGGAAAAAGTTTCACAAACGTACTACTACTCCAATTATTCCTCCAGCGGATGTTCAATCCAATTTTCCGAGTGATGGTCCTACAACTCAAGAGTAAAACTTCCTTCTACTCCCATTCCCTCTTTATCTCTTGATTTGCCAAATTTGTCTTCTTTTGACCTTGATCTTCCAATTGCATTAAGAAAAGGAACCCGAACATGCACTAAACACCTTATTACAAAATACTTGTCATACAAAAATTGTCAAACACTCATAAAGCATTTGTGTCTAGGATTTCTAATATGTCTGTTCCAAGAACTATTCAGGAAGCATTGGGTGATCCGAATTGGAGATTAGCTGTGATAGAAGGGATTAATGCTCTTAGGAAGAATAATACTTGGAGTGTCATTGATCTATCCAAAGACAAGAAGACAGTTGGGTGCAAATGGGTGTTCACAGTGAAGTGTAAAGCTGACGGAAGCGTGGAGAGATACAAAGCGAGACTCGTAGCAAAAGGGTTTACTCAAACTCATGGTATTGACTACCAAGAGACTTTTGCTCCTGTTGCTAAGATTAACTCTACAGAATACTTCTTTCTTTTGCAGTTAACTCCAACTGGCGACTTCATTAGTTTGATGCTAAAAATGCTTTTCTGAATGGAGACTTACAAGAAGAAGTATATATGGACCTGCCACCTGGACTTGAAGAAAGAATTGGAAGAGGCAAAGTGTGCAAGCTGAAGAAATCTCTATATGGACTGAAGTAGTCCCCTAGAGCCTGGTTTGAGCGTTTTGGATATGTTATTAGGAGACATGGTTTCTCACAAAGCCACGCTGATCACACCCTGTTTTTCAAACATTCCACCGAAGGTAAAGTGGCTATTCTAATAGTATATGTTGATGACATAATCATGACTGGGGATGATTCTCTTGAGATCAGCAACTTGAAGAGAAAGCTTGAGGCTGAATTTGATATCAAGGACCTAAGAAAGCTGAAGTACTTCCTCGGAATGGAATTCGCAAGATCCAAGGAGGGAATTTTCATCAGCCAACGCAAATACATTCTTGATTTGCTCAAAGAAACAGGAATGACTGGTTGTAAGGCAGCAGATACTCCAACCAAGCCAAATGTGAAATTGAAAACAGCGGCAGCTAATGAAGTGATAGACCGAGAACGTTATCAAAGATTGGCTGGGAGACTAATCTATTTGGCGCACACTAGAGCTAACATAACTTTTGCAGTAAGTGTTGTAAGCCAAATCATGCATTCACCCGGACCTACTGACGTTGAAGCTGTGTTCAAAATTGTGAGATACCTCAAAGGAACTCCGGGAAAAGGACTTTTGTTCAAAAATAGAGGCTATCTTCAGGTAGAGGCCTACACAGATGCAAATTGGGCAGGCAATGTAACTGATAGAAGATCCACCTCGGGTTATTGCACCTTTGTAGGGGAAAATCTAGTCACATGGAGAAGCAAAAAAACAGAGTGTTATGGCAAGAAGTAGCGCTGAAGCAGAATTCCGCTCCGTGGCACATGGATTTTGTGAAGTGTTATGGATCAAAACTCCTAGAAGAGCTGAAGGTTCCTATACCAATACCTATTAAAGTCTATTGTGACAACAAGGCTGCAATTTCTATAGATCACAATCCAGTTCTACACGACAGAACAAAGCATGTAGAAATGGACAAACATTTCATCAAGGAGAAGATAGACAGTGGCGTGATATGCATGTCTTACATACCTACCGCAAGCCAAGCAACTAACATACTCACCAAAGGACTTCCTAAGACGCAGTACAAGAATTTAGTTAGCAAGCTTCCCATGAGTGTTATCTTCATGCCAGCTTGAGGGGGGAGTGTTGAAAGATTTCCTAAAATATTTGTAATTATGTACCATATCTGATTAGGTGCTATATTTAGTTAATTAAGAGATTTGTGGGCTGGGATAGAAATCTTAGGAATCAGTTTTTATTTTCCTCTTAATTTGGGTGATTAGTTGCCTTTGTTGTTTCCTAGAAGGGACCTATAAATACCTGTACATCAATACAGAAAATAATTCAACCTTTCTCATATTTTATTGTGTGTCTTTTACTTATATAACAAAATACCTATATACATGATTAGCAAATGATGAGAACCTAATCATAACATGAAATTTATTCGATTTCAAGTTTTTATAAACGGGATCAAACTACAAACTCGAAACATTATCTACCGTCTATATATAATATCATAATAAGAAACTACTTGACCCAAAAGTTTTATGACCTAATTCCTTGCCTAGCAGGCAAAGATTTGCCTGTAGGAAAAGATGATTCATTCGGATCAAGATGAAAGTTCAACTACATTACATTGCTAAAATCCATGTTGTATATTTGAAAAAGGTTGACCTCCTATTGCTTCTCTCATCGTACAATCCTTTTCCCATCAAACCCCATTTCTCCTCAATTCACAAAGATAAAATGTAAGACTGATGCCAACAAATTATAGAATAACTTATACACAAAAATGCAATAAATTATACCTCTAATGATGCATATGTTATTTGTACCAATAATACTTATGCTCTTGTTTCCCGAAAATTCATGCAACAGACGATCCTCAATTTGAGACTTCCTACAACAAAAATATTTTAAACAAGGGTATTCATGCTTATTAATAGTTGCAATAAAGATTGACTCACAACTCAATCTCACAAACTTTCAATTACAACCCCGATGTGACAACTCGTAATTGATCATATGGGTTGTGAGTGTAGTATTGCTCTAATAGACGAGCACTAGTACTCTTGAAGTAGTTAATCTAGCTCTAAACATAGGTGTTTATGTCTTGGTTGGTCGAAAATTTGGTACAATAGAAGATCCCAAATTTGAGATTTTCTTCACCAAACTAAATGAGAGTATTCGAATTTGGATGGCGGCTCAATATCAGTCTCACGAAAATCTTAAATATTAGAGAACATGTTTGTTGGTTGCCAATTAAGAATTAATATTGGCAGTTTAATCATCTGGTTTTCATGATTCTCTTAAACTCTTTCCTTTTAGCAGGTATAGAGAAAATGGCTTATTATCCCATTCGTCCCAGAAATTGAAGGACTTATCACCCACTACCCCATAGGTATTAGAAATCAGCAGCCATCTCCCCTCACATTTCATAAAATCATCACTTGTCTTGTCTCTCCTGATCTTGTTAAGTTTGACCATTCTATTTCATGGTTAAAGAGAGGTAAGTGATCCAAATCTGAAGGGAGATCAATGATTTCTCATATATTAAAGGTTTTATGTTTGTTGAGTATCATAACAAATAGCCTTTTGCTTGTGCGTCCCGAGTCTTCTTTCTGCCTGCAAAATGTTTGTTTTGTGTAAAAGGTATGAGTTTAAATGGGGTTCAAGTTAGGAAGTGATAATCTTCCACACTCTCTGCCCTCATTATAATCACAATTCATACCCATCTTCAGTCATATACACTTCTCAAGATATAGTATTTTATTCCTGAAACACCTCTATCCGAATCAGATAGTATCAGAATCCTCTCCTAATCTGAAATAAATAAATAAAGGAAACTTCTGTAGAACAAACCAATAATGCTTTCAAAAGGATAATACGAAAGCCATGATATAAATTATGCAAGTTCTGCAAGAATAAAATTCAAGTTCCAGAGCTGTCCCCCCATGATAACATCGGCAGTCTGGTCCAGTAGATTACAATATGCATAAAGATTTTCTCCGTGATCGTGATTACCTTTAGCCATATGCAGATTCTCGCATATCTTGTTCACAGAGAACAGTTGAACTTTTGTAATTAGTCGCGGTACAGCTAGAGGTTAATCCATATCGAGTATCTCTTCAGGCAGGAAAACTCTGAAAACAGCGTAGTGATGATTCAAGCTTTTCTCACCTTGTAGTCTATGAACACTGCCCAATGCACCAGCATTGGGATTCGGAAAAGCGTAAAATATACGTCTAATTCTTTGATGGACAAGTGCCATCGCACACCTTGCATATTGAAAATGTAAATATATCAGATTACAGAAACCAACCCATTTACAAGTGATAGAAGATTTTTTCGGATATGAGTATAAATTTAAAAAAAAAAAAAAAAGCGCGTTTGGTTTGAGAATCTTACATTACACAAGGCTCCCAAACAAGATAGATGTCATATCCAGTACATAAATAAGGTCTTGCTGATGGGGAATAAGAAACTTCAGTGTTAGCTTCGGATTCCTCACCATTCTCAATCTGAAATAGCATGAGGACATAAATTCCAGTCCTATAAGACACCAAGTGAAGCAAATGATTGTAGAAACAGAATTGGTGAAAGCTGGGGCAGTTCAACTCAAGAACCAACACAAATCATTTTTTGTAGATTCATAGTTTAGCTGAGTACAGCATATCAGTTTCTTGGTTTAGGAATTTTCTAGATAAGATTTATACTTTCCACTAGAATTCATGTGTTGGGTTTAGTACAGTTGAAGAAAAATAATTGCTAAGTAGCCTTTTTACAGTGGTTTCATTTCCAATGTTCACGAGGTTGATTTTGGATTTGATAGCTTCATAATGAACCCTGGTTCAGTTCTGGTTTAACACTAATCCGACCAAACCAGATTACAGCCTCAACTATGGTTCCACCAATAACAACTCTCTCTACTGACTGTTAGAAACACCAAAAGAGTCAAGAATAAATAGACACGTAATCTGTTTCAAAAGACCGTCTAATGAACAACATATAAGTTAAAACTTGTTGAAGTTATACAAATTGTTTCTTTTAGAGGGAATTAAATTAAGGGACAAAGCATATGTTCTTGAACTACTCAGTGTCACTGGTTCTCTAAACAAACCCAACACTGCATGGTTACTAAATGCCAGAAGAAAGAAGTTAGCTTACATTTAGAAGGTCAGTCTTTTGTCTTTTCGCTGGAGTACCTGTGGAAGAAGATTGTATACTATCCACTGGAATAGAATTATCTCCTTCATGTCCCACACTCGGGTAGAGGCATCTGTCTCGTGCAGCAGAAGATTTGATCGTGACCATGGCAGCATGTCGTAGAGGATGCCAATTACAAGAAGTTGAATGTGACTTCTGATGAGCCCACTGCCAAGGATTCAAACAAGAAACACCAGCATAAGACCGTTTGTGTTCATTAGTTGAACCATTTGAAGGCAAAGTCATGTTGCCTACTACTCCATTGGAATCAGGATTGAAGCCCAATGCTTCACACTTCTTTGAGCAGCTTTCAATGCTATTATCAGTAGCAAAACTGCAAGAGCAGACCTGATCACATGCACTTGCAATCACCTGCTTAACCAAAGGATCTACTATGACAGCAGCATTTACCATCTGCATAAGCAGAGCAAAAGAAATGGCTTCAAAGACAAAATCAACCATAGCATCAGCAAAATAAAAAATATTAAGGTGAGTATATAGGTGACTCCAATCAATTTGCAGTTCCTTTTTCTTTTTTCTCTCTGGAAGGAAACACAAAGGTAATGTATTACTGTAAAAAACAGTGGATGAGGTACCCACCGCAACAAAAGAAACCCATCTATTAAATTCTAGTACTTTACAAAAACTATCATGAACCTGTGTACTCTCTGCAAAAAGAACAAACAAAAAATAAAGAAAATAAAGATTCTTACAGCCCAAGAAAAAAAGACCAGAATCAAATTACAGCCCCTAGATGAATAGATCTGTAGTTCCATACAAGCAATCTACCAGTTTCCAAGGGACCTCATGTAGACCCTAATAAAAATTTTAATGTCAAATGACCTAGTATTACCACACCCATGTAGGATAACAATCAAGACTAGGACCCAATAAGCTTTGAGCATCAAATCATAAGTAGTCCAACGCATTAATTTTAATGCCAAATGACCTAGTATTACCACACCCATGTAGGATAACAATCAAGACTAGGACCCAATAAGCTTTGAGCATCAAATCATAAGTAGTCCAATGCATTACTAGGCAATTATTGCAAGGACTAAAGGACTAGGACAGGAAGTATGGCATAAAGTACTTCTGCTTCTCAACAGATAGAATCTATATGTTGAACTCTTGAACTTACTAATCAAATATATAAATGCTCACCCAACCGATTATCTATCATAGATTCAACTTGAGTCTTTAAAACTAGTAAAGAAATCAACTGAAGCTTTGGTAAGAAGTACCATAAAGCAGACTACACTATTAAGACTGAAGTAGAAGTAGCACATTTATTAAAGATGAATGAAATGAACCAAACCATGGAAAGAAATTGATATAGTTACCGAACCATCACCAGATTTTGCCATCTCAACAGTAAATTTCATGAAGCCGAAAACTGATTGTGAGTCCTCTTCACTGAATCCAGTAATACCATCAATATTGCTGCAGATTAAAAACAGGGTAAATTTGAGTGTTCTCATAGTAATGCGACTTGAATTCCAAAGATCCTTAGCAATTGAATTGGAAAGAGGAAAAGAAATGAAATTAAAATTTTGAAATTGGAAGATAGAGAGAGGACACAAACTTACATACTTTCATAAATTTCTTATTTTAAAAAAGAACAAGATCTCTAGATATCAATGTTTGCGCTCTTTAACAAAAAAATACAACTATGCACTTGTATGTAAGTAGTAACTCAGATATGTATAAATATTAGGCAAACTGAAGTAAGATATTGTAGTGCTTACTAAGTTGGTGGATGATATGATGTTGGCCACAGCTTGCATTGCTCTTCCCATTCTTCTTTTGATGATGCAGCATATTTGCACACCTAAAATTAATTGAAGTCAAAAGTTAAACATGACTATCTTGACTAGACCCAGAGATTGTCTGATGGTCTTAGCTTACTAAGAAATACTATAGCACAAAAAATACAAAATCTGAACAGGCAATAAATACTTCGATTTTCAGAGAGTTACTTTCACCAGGGCTAAACATTTTATTTAATCAGTTCTTGAGCCAATAATTTTCAAATTTTGAATTTGAAAAGTTTACTTCAGTGATGACAAATTTAACAAACACTGAGAACTATGTAATTTCACATTCAATTTAACCACGACACACTATTACAGCACAACTACTGAACATCAAGATGCTGAAATAAAAAACATAATAACACCAGGGGGAAAAGGAGAAAGCAAGTTAATTTAAAGCATAAGAACTATACATTTTCAAATGCACAATCCAGATAAATTCCTGAAAATAAAATAACACAAAGAAAGAAGCAATATAAGCATATCAACAAGTGCAGAAGGCCATGACTAATTGCAACAGCATATATCCTACAGTTGCAAAAAATGTACATACATTAATTTGACTAAAAGAGAAAAAGCAATTAGGAAAGGAAAAAGGAAATCATCCATGGCCAATTCTGAGAAAGTATAATTACATCCATAATATTAGAGCTTACAAACAAGGCTACAGAAACACACTAGAGCAACTCAAGATAAACCTATAACATAAAAATATCAATAACAGAGATTTGCCACTCTGCATCAATATTGTGTACATCCTAATTCTTTGCAAATAACTCCTTCCAAAGAAGCCTCCGACCTCCATCTCAATGCCCTTGTATTTGATAGTAATATAATATGATTGCTCTGCTCTAAAACATATTACAAAGAGCATTGCAACAACCTCACAAACCTTTAATAGAATACACCTACAAAATTTACTAACAACCCAATCATTCAACACTCAGAAACAAACCTAATACTAGAGTCAAATAATTACGCACTTCAATTGATTCCATAATTATCAAAAGCATCAAAGAAACACAAAATTACACATCAAAATAGGAAGACCCACTTTTGTGATAAAAGGACTCAACTGGTAGGAATTGATAAGCTCCTGTATATCCTGTGGAATGCTGTTCAATTGGCTGTCATTTTCACCAGCTAGACATAAGATCACTGACAACTGTGTTTTTCCTGCCAACAAGTAAGCCAATTATCACCACCATATTCTAGAAATATCCCAAAACTTCACAGCATAAACTTTTAGTAATAGAAAAAGAAAAGGGGAGGAGGAGGGGGGACAAAGAAAAATGTTCTTTTACATCTCATAATACAAAATTAAGATGTGCTTGCTGAATAGCACTTCCTACAAAAGCACCTAGTAACACTTCTATAAAGAACACCTATTAGGTGTTTCTCAAAGAACCACTCAAAATGCTTATCTTATCTGAAAGAGAGTGTTTATCTACTTTACTCTGCTAGTACATTTGGAAGTGGTTTTCAAAAAGGCTCAAGCATTATTTTATTTTATCAAAATAACATCTTCTTTACAAAGTGCTCCTCAAAAGGCACTCCAAGAGCCTTTTAAATCCCCACAAAGTGTCTTTCTTGGTTTCAACCAAACATTACAAGATAAACACCGAAACCCTTTCAGCTATTTGAAGGTGTTCTTAACCATATCAAATCGCTCCCAATTGCACCAAAAGACTACAAAACAACAGCCCCAAAAGAAAGAAAACCTTGTTGATTCTATTCGGAAGCATGGTCAAAAACAGTCCTAGCTTACCCTCAATATAATAAAAACATTTTTTTACCCCAAAAAAAGAAAAAATTAAGAAATATTTTTCACAACTGAAAACAAATGTATGTTTCAATTAACTTTCATACAATATAAAAATGAAAAATAAATAAATAAATTACCAGTTAAACTGAAAATTAAACACAGACCTCCTTCAAGTGACTTCTTCTGTACTCGTTTAACATGCCGCAGATTTTCCAGGGGCAACACTTGATTCAAACGCCTATTCAAAAATACCCCAGTGTTATTTTTATTTAAAAAAGAAAAAAGAAAAAAGAAAAAAAATTAAACTTTCTATTTAATGGCTATGTTTTTTGTTAAGTTTCATAAATTTTACCTTATAATGGTGTTGATGAGCTTTGGCTCAATGGTTGAAGCATATACACTCACTACAAAAGATATAATAAATTTAAAATATATATATATAATAAAAAACAATTGAATAAATTCTCAAATTGGGACTGGGGATTTCGAAAACTGACCGGTCGGTTGTTGATGGGGAGAGATGGGTGGCTTGTCCGGGATGTGGAGGATTCGCCACGTGTCCAACCGCAAAGCCATATCGCAGCGGCGTAGCCACCCAAGCCCCTCGTAGCGGGGCGGCGTTTCTTCCTCTCTGCCAGCAGCCATCAACAGTTCGGAGTTTGTGGGTTTTTTTTTTTTGGTTGGTTTTGACGAGGGGAAGTGGTGAGGGTGGCTGTGCTGGGTTTTGCGGGGGTTTATTTAAATAAATGAGAGAGCAAACGACATGTTCCCACCCAAAGATTAATGAAATGGTAAGTTTCCACCCCTGGATTCATTTACCGAATTTTGACTTCTAACACAACTACAAAAATGTTATTACCATATTGCCCTTAACTTTTGATTTCACCGTCACCCAACCACCATCCAGCCACCACCACCACCTTTCAACACCATCACAACCGAAAACCCAAAGTCACTACCACCACCATCATCGCAATCCCTCTAAACCTCTAAGTCAATCCCGCCGCAACCAAACAACCACCACAAACCACCACCAAATCAGTCACAAATACAACCACAAACAAACACTACAAACCACCATCAAATCAGTTACAAATACAGCCACAAACCCACCCAAAAGCCACCACAAATCCACCAAAAAAACCCATATACAAATCCATCCAAAAACAACCACAAGTCAAAATTCTCTCTCTCTAAAACTTAGCGAAGATGATGCACATGACCTTCTACTGGGGCGTGGCTTGGTCGTCCACTTTGGCCTTCTTTGTCGTCTTCGCTTTTTAACAGTACTCGGAGGATAAACGGGTGCGCATCACCCAGATCGGGGCCAAAGAAGCCTGCTGATGTTGAGGTGCCGCTGCTCTAGAAGAAGGTCGCTGGAAAGTTATCGGCAGGGAGGATTGTCGGGACGGTACTGTTTGGGGTGAACTTTGGGTTGGGGTAATTGTCACAGGGAAATCAAAATATTGAGTCTGTGTTTAAGATTTCGTTTTTGGCATGAATAATTTTTAGGATTTGCTTATTAAATGTGATGAGATTTTTAAGGGAGCTTTTATTGACGGATGCATGTGTTGAAGGATGATGAAGAAGATTAACTTACTTGATGATGGATGAGAAGATGAAGACGGGAGGAGGGGGAGATGAAGAAGAAGAAGAAGAATGGGGTGGGACGGCTGTGGTGGTGGTTTAGAATGGGGTGGGTCAATTACCATTTTACCCTTAGATGGTTACCGTAGATAATAAATGAAACCAGGGTGGAAACTTGCCATTTCATTAATCTTTGGGTGGGAACATGCCGTTTACGCTAAATGAGAAGACTCTGAGTTTCGAAAATGCCACGTCTACATTCAGGATGTCTTGTAATTTCAAAAACCTCAAGGAGTTTATTGTAATTAGCGTAAACCTCAGGGAGGCCGCAAAAGCCCATCAACAAAATACAAAAAGACCTATTAAATCGCAGTATCAATCTGCAGTTGAGGAACATTGAACACTGAGGACGTAGAAGAAGACGGGAGATGGCTGCAAATGGAAGCATCAACTCCACAAAAAAGCAGTTGATAGTATCATCTCTCTGCAAACACTTTTCTTTAGATCCTGTAAGCCAAATTTATGCCATTTCTTTTCTTTACTCAACAATATTATTCTTACAATTTGAACATTTTTTTTTCTCTTTATTTTACGCTATAATGAGCAAGTTTTCTTCTCAATTAATCTGTTTTAGTTAGTGGGTTGGCTTCAAATTGCTTGCTTTATGTCATCTTAGCTTCAGTTGTTGAATAGATGCGTACTTGTTGGCTGTTTCTTAACTAGGTGTGTGTTTGCGTTCATTTTATTTTTAAACAAACCTTTCATCCATTGTCCATGAATTAACCCATTTTATGGGCTCGAATTACAATAAAAATTTTCAAGGATATTAATTTTAAGTGGGAGCTTGTGAGCTTTTTCTCTTTCTGAAGTTATTTGGTTCTATGGAAAATTTACTTGCTAAACTTAAATTTTTATACCTTGCTTAATCGGTTTGTTTGTGCAGAAAACTTTTGTGGGTGATGCTAAGGAGAGTGATGTTAAGACTTTGTACTCAAGCATATTGAAGTCATCAGGAAAGGATTCCTCTTCGGCACACCATGATGAGGTAAAGCTGAGTTGGATTTTTTGTGAGTATGTTCTAGCTGTTTCTTTACTTGGACAGTGAGAACAGCATTATGATTCATAGGGTTGCGTCAGATTGTGGCAAACTTGTGTATATGACTTGTTGGAATGACTTACCCAGTTCTGGTAAAGAACATATTAATAAGATAAGG
>WYDK02000014.1:2908479-2926830 GCA_009867345.2 Toxicodendron radicans
ATATATATATGGGTGTAATTTCTAGCGAAATTTTGGTGTACTATCAGGGAAATGTACTGCAAATCGGTCATTCAAGTTTATGCAGTACGAACAAATAGAGCAGAAGATTTACTGCAAAATGTTAATATAGTACAAATGCATGGTGATGAGGGGCGTTCCTAAGTACAGATGCTATAACTATTAAATATCCCTTCTTTAGCGTTTCTTAATTGTACTAAAATTTTATTCATGGTGTCCAATGTGAGAAAGCCAGCACAAGTCAACTCTTCCCCATTGCATCTGCATAAGGTAATTAATATATAATATACCTCTAAACCAGAGAATATGAAACTTATTCATGTCTTCCCATAGACCCTTGTATAAAAATAATAAATCTAATTTCCATTTATTAAATTGGCAAGAAATATGTTAATTAATTATTATTACTTTTGGATAGACGTTTCTTATATTCAAGTCAAAGATATATAATCATGATTAGGTCCTTAATTATGGTCTTAGTTATATGATATATGATACGTTACGTGGACTTCATTTTCATGCTTAAACCTGAAATTAAATTTTGGATCATGTTAATTAAGAAAATTTTGAGTTTTAACGGCTGTAACTAATATGTATTTCAATAGAGTGACTATAAATAGGGTTTACATTTTCTTAAGGGGCAAAACAAAATGGTTTTCAAGAAAAATTTTGCATTAACCCGCCTTCTCTTAAAAGGAAAAAAAAAAAAAAAAAAGGCTCAAATATTATGTTCCTGTACGTAGCATATATATATACAGTTGATCTGCACATGTGTACGTAGTAATTCTTCTTATAAATATATATGTGACATGTTTCTTGCCAAAGTTCAGTTTCAACTAAGTCCTAAGGGGGACAGAAGTGGGAGACACGAACATAACAGCCTACACGAATAATATGTTTAATGGTATTCCTGTCATCACATAAACAGCCTACACGAATAATATTGTTTTTGTAAAAAAAAAAAAAGCAAATTGATGATATAAAGTGTGCTAATTTCATATTATGCATAGCTAATATATATATATATATATATGGGCAATATTGGCATGATTTTTCAATGCAAATTAACTGACCCAAAAAAAATTCACGTGAATTACCCACCAATTCATCAAGTATTCTAGTCTTTGCTTGTTTTTATTTCAATATTATCAACAGTCTTAATTTAAGCCTGTTCTTACTATACAAGTCAGTAAGATCCATCAAGCAAAAGTGAAAACAAGAATATTCTGCGGGTTACAAGGACAGTGAATTCCAAGAAATGTAAACATGTCTATTGTTTATTAGGAGGTTGGTATTCCATGTCGCATCACCCACCTTCCCAACATCCCCATATATAAATTCTTATATGATCGATCCCATTAATTCATTCATTTCTCCCTAAATTATTCCCAGAAACTAAAAAAATTACTCATGCCATTTAATCACTGCCGTAGTTCCTAGCAACGAACACAGCCAGCTTCGCTTATATATATCTATCTATCTTTCTTTTTCGTTTTCTTTTTTAAATACGCTCCAAAAACACTAGACAAGTTTAACTGTGCGACCTACACAGGCTTGTTCTTTATATTCACTGAAATTTCTTTCATACACTTTATTAAATGAGCAAAATCTCAACTACTCTAACCACAACTGCACACAGGCGTTGAAATAGTGTGTAGAGGTCGGTTGAGAGGTGTTTGTCTTGTTTTTTTTTTTTTTATCTCCTAACTGGACTTCCATTTTCATGTTTATGCACCAAGAAAGAACAGAAAAAAAAGGTACCTGAAAATGCGGTCTGTATCGTCGTTTGGAAGAAGCAGTCCACACTCGCATTATAGCCGTACGTTTGAATTACCGGATGACTACGAAGAACTGTATTCTCGACGGGACAGTGACTATGGCGTCGGCGGAGCAATGTTGCCTATTTTTCTCAACGATTTGAGAAGGAATAACCAACAACAAGAGGATTTAGTTGAAGTAACGTTAGAGCTGGAGGAGGACGCCATTGTTTTGTGCAGTGTAACTCCAACTGCACCGCAGTCAAATCATACCGGAGACAGTTCCGACGTGCCATCCGGAATTCTCGGCAGGAGCCTCTCGGCAACCTCCCGACTTCGGCGAAAATTCAGTTGGTTAACATCGGGATCGTCACGCACATCATCATCCGATATAGTGGACCGTAAGATTTCGGCGCGTGATGCGCGGAGAATCAAAGCTAAACTTGAACGAACGAGATCGAGTGCACAGAGAGGACTTAAAGGACTGCGATTTATTAGCAAAACAACAGGCGCGCCTGACGCAGAGGAGCTCTGGAAAAAAGTGGAGTCGAGGTTCGAGTCGCTGGCTAAGGACGGCTTGCTTGCGAGAGAAGATTTCGGTGAATGTATTGGTTAGTTAATGAGTAGTACAGTTAAAAGGAAAAGTTATTATTTTCAATTTTATGGTTTGTTTTTTAAGTTAATTTGAGTTGATTTTATGAGTTTGATAGGAATGGTGGACTCAAAGGAGTTTGCAGTGGGAATATTTGACGCGTTGACGAGACGGCGAGGTCTAAGGGTGTTCAAGATAACGAAAGAGGAGCTTCACGAATTCTGGTCGCAGATTTCGGACCAGAGCTTTGACGCTCGTCTTCAGATTTTCTTTGACATGTATGTCACTTTTCTTCATCAACTTTTGATGTTCACCAAGGGTGATTGGGCGTTGAGGAGTTTTCTGCTACCTGTGATTATTGGCTCGGATCACCAGTTGTGAACACCTGATTTTAATGCACTTAAATCGCGGGAATTAGAGAATCATAATTTTAATTGGCTTTTTCAGGGCCGATAGCAATGACGATGGAAGAATCACAAGAGACGAAGTTCGGGAGGTAAGTAATTTGATTTAATTATATTTAATGATAACGATACTCATTTCAACTATATATATATATATTGTGATCTTAATTATGGAAATTGTTATTTTAATTACAGCTAATTATGCTCAGTGCATCAACCAACAAATTGTCTAAGCTAAAAGAACAAGCAGAAGAATACGCTTCATTGATAATGGAAGAATTAGATCCTGAAAATCTTGGTTATATTGAGGTAATAATACGTAAATTCAATAAAATAAATAAATAAATCTCAAGTACAACCTTGAGTCCAACTAACACTTATTTATTATGTTAAAAAAAGAAATTTGTTAGTGGATTACATGATCATTATCTTAATATCATTGACTTATATTGTTAGTTGATCTGTCGCACATGTTAAAGCATGCTAAAATTGATAAACAATTAATAATTATATATGCTGGATTGAATTTTTTTAACTGATCATAAAGATTTATCATTTTAATAAATATCCTCATTAAGTGTTGCTTCTCGATTTGATAAGATGTATACGAATTATGTGATTATATGATTTGTAATTGGTAGTTAATTAATGAAATGAAATTTAATAAGGGATATATTTTGAAATGCACATAAATCCCAAGATCATCAAAACGTTAAAACAAAATATCTATATTTGTATCCAAAATACACTTTTTGATTCGACCGCTAATAGAGAGTAAACTCGGTCTAAGATGTTGAGGCTTTTAAAGAGGGGATGTCAATAAATATTTTGATGGTGACATATTAGATTTTGGTGGTTGGGATTGATCGAAATTTGACTTGAGAGGGACGGTTGCATGTTCCACAAATCGCTCGATTGTTGGCGATTAATAGGGTCGGAGGAAGCAAGGTTTGAGGGGTTTTGGTGAGTGTTGATCGAGAAAGAGAATGGTGATAGTGTAAGGTCACAAAAATGCCAGAATTAGCTGGCAATTGATCGGAATATAAACTTTGGACGGTAAAGTGGTATTTTAAAACTTTTTGGGTGGGAAAGGTCATTAAGGCAAACCTTGGGTGGGAAAAAGTTGTTTACTCTTTTAGAAAATACTAAAAGCAGCTTATTGTATGGGTGTTTCAATAATTTGTAGAAGAAACTAAAAATCATTTCTAAAAGTGAAATGATAATTAATTTCTTTCTGGTTTAGGTCATAAGTCTTAAATTTGAATCTCATCAATTCAACGAGACCCATTCAACGGTTTTACAAGATTAATTATGAAGCTAGTTTAACAATGAGCTATGATTCTGAGCCTTAATTTAAAGCTATAAGATTATTGAGCTGTTTTAACAATGAGCTGAACACCTGAGACCAGTTATTAAAATGTAGCATGGGTAGCTAATAATTTTTATTTTGGTTTTGGCATTATCAGTTGTGGCAGCTGGAAACGCTACTCCTACAAAGAGACACCTACATGAACTACAGCAGACCTCTCAGTACAGCAAGTGTTAACTGGAGTCAGAACTTAAGTTCGTTTAGACCCAAAAGCGTGATCCGCAGAGTGAGCGGTAAATGCCAGTCTCTATTTCTAGAGAACTGGCAAAGAGGTTGGATTTTGTCGTTGTGGGTGATAGTAATGGCTTCACTCTTCGCTTGGAAATTCATCCAATACAAAAACATGGCAGCATTTCATGTCATGGGCTATTGTTTGGCCACGGCCAAAGGTGCTGCAGAGACTCTCAAACTCAACATGGCTCTGATACTATTACCAGTTTGTCGAAACACCCTCACTTGGCTTCGTTCCACTATAGCGAGGTCATCTGTTCCCTTTGATGACAACATTAATTTTCACAAGGTGGGCAATATTGCCATGAATACAAACTTCACAGCTCTTACTTATTTTGCATATTAGACTTGAAGTTTTTCTTATATATCGACTTTGACAGACGATAGCAGGTGCCATAGTCATTGGAGTCCTAATCCATGCCGGCAATCATTTAGCATGTGACTTTCCCCGAATTGTGAACTCATCTCCAGAAAAATTTGCCCTCATATCTCATGATTTCCACAACAAAAAGCCCACATACACGGACCTTGTGACTAGTGTTGAAGGTGTGACTGGGATTTCTATGGTCATTTTATTGGCCATTGTGTTCACGCTAGCAACACATAAATTCAGGAAAAATGGGGTGAGGCTACCCCCGCCTTTCAACAGATTAACAGGCTTTAATGCATTTTGGTATTCTCATCACCTTACTTGCCTGGTCTACATTTTGTTATATGTGCACGGAACCCTCTTATTCTTGTCCCACAAATGGTATCAAAAAACGGTAAGAACCTTAAAAGCAAAAATACAATTGTGAATATGACAGAGGAATCAAATATAAAGCTCTAACCAGAAGCTGACACTGGATTCTTTTGTTTGTCAATTTTCCAGACATGGATGTACATCTCTGTTCCTTTGTTGCTCTATACAGCAGAGCGGCATCTGCGGACACGTAGATCAAGATATTATTCAGTAAAAATACTCGAGGTAATTTGATTTATTTCTTAAACTCTTGTGCATGTTGATGTTAAGGCAATTCGGTGACTTAATTTCTTATGCGTGTGATTGACTTGAGTGAAAAAGATAGAATACTGGAAGTAAGGCCTTTCTTCACAACTTAATTTCTTATGCAGGTTTCATTTTTACCAGGAGATGTCTTCAGCATAGTCATGTCCAAGCCAAATGGATTTAAGTGCAAAAGTGGGCAGTACATATTTCTCCAGTGCCCAGCTATCTCCTCATTTGAATGGTGAGAGAAATTGTTGGAGATATTTAGCTTTTTCTTTTGACCTCTCCATCATATAAAATGTCAAGACAATCGATATCAAGATCAAATGTTTAAGGCTTCATGTTTATATGCACTGAAATGGCCCTTATTTATCCTCTCCAGGCACCCATTTTCTATAACCTCAGCACCAGGAGATGAGTACCTCAGTGTTCACATCCGGATAGTGGGAGACTGGACACAAGAGTTGAAGCGAGTTTTCACAGACGGCAATGATTCAGCATGTGTTATTGGTCGAGCCAAATTCGGTCAACTTGGGCACGTGGATCACGACGGGTAGGCACATATTTATCCGACCCAACTATATAGAAACCAGCTTATCTTTTTCAAACATATATGAAAATATTAACGTAACATAATACATTGATGCAGCCAACCAAAATTGTTTGTCGATGGCCCTTATGGTGCTCCGGCACAGGACTACAGAAATTACGATGTCTTGCTCCTTGTAGGGCTAGGAATTGGAGCTACTCCTTTTATAAGCATCCTTAGAGATATTCTCAATAATACAAGAGAGGACCAATTGGTACAGTTCACTCTGTAAACTAATACAATTCCATAAAAATGATTAATAGCTTTACTCTAGTGATTGCTCATCAACATTCTTATGGCATAGGATTTAAATGGGGATACCAGCAGAACAGACGACAGCTGGAACAGCTTTGCGTCTTCAAATACGTCTACAGGTTCAAGTTTGACAAAGAAGAAATCTCAAAGGACTAAAAGTGCTCATTTCTATTGGGTTACCAGGGAACCCGGATCGTTTGAATGGTTTAAAGGAGTCATGGATCAAATTTCAGAAATGGATCACAAAGTAATAGAAAGGAAAAATAAGAAGTTTTGATTAAATATGCATCATGTTCTATGATTTGATGTTGTAACTTGTTTCTGGTTACTTTGAAACAGGGCCAGATTGAGCTGCACAACTACCTTACAAGTGTTTATGAAGAGGGGGATGCAAGGTCAACCTTGATCACCATGGTTCAAGCTCTCAGTCATGCCAAGCATGGTATTGACATCTTATCTGGAACTAGAGTATGATCTGCCATATCCTCTGAACTCCACTTCCATTTTTATGTAGCCATACTTTATTTATTCTTTTAACGTCCCCATCAAGCTACTAATAATGTGGTTAAGGGACTTTTTATGTTTCTAAGCAGTAACCTTCACTTGCAGGTAAGGACACACTTTGCAAGGCCCAACTGGAGAGAAGTGTTCACTAAAATAGCTTCAAAGCATCCCTGTGCTACAATAGGTAAAGATGATTTGAGTTAAAAAAGAGAGAGAAGTAGAGTTGTAGGTTCAATATGAATACAATACATAACTATCTAACCACCCAATTGAACAACCTGGCACCTGATAACACAATCAGAATAGATAAGATACAACTGCAAAAGGATTTATACAACTAATTCGCAACAAACCTTTTCAACTTTCAACTCTCATAATGTCGTCTCTTGTCTCAATTCATGTACTAGGGCAATTAAATATTTAGATAAAAGAAATTATACTGATTCATGTTCAAGGCAGTTTAAGAATGTTTAACAAATTCTAGGCAGGAAGCATCTAAGAATTATCAAATATATAAATGGTTTTAACAGGACAAGGAATTGTTAAATTGCAGGGGTTTTCTACTGTGGGATGCCAGTGTTGGCCAAGGAGTTGAAGAAACTATCACAGGAGATGAGTCGCAAGACATCCACGCGCTTCGAGTTCCACAAGGAGAATTTCTAAGATCATTTAAATGTAAAACTCCAATTTTTCCTTTATATTTGTGTAATTAATCAAATGAGAAATGTATTTCTGTATTCCTGAATGTAGCTCAGCCATGTATATATATAATCGACATGGTAATGTTGTTCAACACAGATCATTTTTTTATTAAACAATACAGAAGAAGTTACAGGTTTTGGTTTGGGTTGACCGATAATATCCAAATTATTTATACTACTTCCATGTGAAGGTGAGTTGGTGCCTGAATCCTAATCTTGCAACACAAACAATGCCAAATATTGACTTTGTGAACTTAGCCTAACCCAGTTGTTAATTGATAGAAGAGAACAGCAGTTGCGATATTCTTTTCGAGTGTTTAATGTCAGACAACATGAGCTAATTTAGACTAGGACGGCAAGTTGTTTATCTTTTATTTCAGACAAAACCATTTGCCATACACCTGTCATGGCTTTGGCAGATGTAAAACCATTTGTTCTCACTTTTCTGGAAAAATAACAAATAATGGAACATAGTCGTCTCTTTAACAAGCCGACTTGTCGTCTAGTTTGATTTGATAGCCTTCAGAAGACTTCTCATTCAATTAAAAATATTTAGCATCGTCATGCTTCGACAACACTTGTCCTCTTCATCAACATCAGATTGTCATTCACTCGCATACTGTGTGCATTAAAGAACTGTGTCATTAATTTCACATAACCACATGTTAAAACTCCATATTTTATCATTCTTTAATCTACACCTTCCTTCAAACAAACTGAAAATCTATCAGTTCATTTATATATCCTTGTTGATTGATTTCATCTTAATAAACCATGAGATTACATGAAATTAGCCCCAGGTGTTGCTTGAATTGTTTCATTCACTAATACAATGCAACAGATCAAAATCATTACTCTAAGAACAGTGATAATCAAAAAAGTTGAACCCTTTTAAGAGGTCTACAAGTGATAAATCTGTTGGTTATTTTAAGATGAATTAATGACAGTTGGTTAACCTTTTCTTTTCTCTTTTTAACTTTTTAAATGATTCTGCGCAACAAAATGATACATACAATAAAATGCAGTAAGATGTGTAAAGGTAGAAATGACATTCCCCTGTTTTTCTTTAATTGCACAAACTTTTATATAGAAACAAAATTTGGCCTTGTTCTTCACTATAAAGCATATAATAGCAATTCTATCAACAAAGTAATGAAATGTCCAATGCTAGTTGTATCAAAGTGATGTATCTGTCAATGATAAGACTTAAATTGGCATGAGACATGATCACATGTATCAATGAAGCAAGCTACCTGCTGGGATATTCTTCAAGTACATGTCAGAACAGAAATGTTAACGGTAACACTGATGCATCTTGTCTGACTGGCATCAATCATCTTTTAACCTCTTCAAAATTTTGGAAGCCCAACGCCGAACACGTCGCTTGAGTGTGTAACCAACAAAAATTCCAGCAACAAAGAAAAATGTGCAAAGCTTTGAACAGGTCCACAGCGACACCACTTGTCTGCAATTGGACATAAGATAATAGCTAAAATCGAGAACAGGGACAAACATACAAAAGAAGAAGAAAACATAGAGTACAGCAAATTTTTTCTCTTTTTTTCTTTTCCTTCTTTTTCCCTGAAGAGAAGCAACAAATTTAATAATAGAAATAGATTAGTAGAGCATACAGATACAGCAATTATATTCCCATTGAAACAATCAAAGCCATCATTCCTGCTACCCATTTTAGAGTCCTTTAAGGTGCTTAGTTCCTGAATTTATCATCCCTATTCAAAAGCTTGACAAACTAACTTAAGTTATTTGCAGCAAGCACCTTTGCCCAATCAGCATAAATGTAACATTCAAACTAACAATACTTTAACTCATACCTTTCCAAATACTACCTCAAGAAGCACTAATGCTTAAGCATAGGTGAAATTTAAAAATAATAAAGGAACAAAAGAAATCTGGAAAACACATTTAGAAGCTCTTTGGCCGTGGACACTAACTCAAAAGTCTACTTTATAAAATTTAAAAAATCTAGAGATCCTCTATATACATCAGACAATCATATAGTTATAAACAGACATCTATATAACAGAAGCGACATTCGTTTTTTCCATTCTCCTCCAGTCAAGAAAGTTTTCCAATTAAAAGTATCAAGTAGAAAACAGCACATCTACATTCTGAGATCTAAAAAAAATTCAGACACAACCATGACCACATGCCCTCATCCAGTAATTCAGTCCTAGTAATACTGTAGACTAATGAAAAGAGAGCCTAGCCATATGGTCATATAAATTTGACCATGACTTCCCATTAAGCCAACACCAGCAGCAGCATCTGCTAAGCTAGCATAAAAGACAATATGATCAAGTGAAAATAAAGGAAAAAGATTACATCAATTTTCAACACATAAATATACATTGAAATGAGACAGGATGTCACATACATTGTATAAATTACATTGACACCAAGCATGAATGATAACCCTAGGTGTTGGGACAGTGTACCACAGATAGCATCACTTGAAAACCAATAAAACAGTCCTGTTATGCTTCCCACAACATGTCTAAACCACAGTAATAAACAAAAAATAAAATAAAATAAAATAAAATTTTAACAAGTAAATTCTAAGAAAAGTAGATAAAAATGCCACTTAAAAGTAAACTCAGCAACTAACTCACATGAAAGATAAACATAAGGAAGATTCTATGGTGTTTCTCAATACAATTTACCAATTCATCTACAGATAATTTTATGTGGATTACATTAATGGCACCACCACCACCATCTTTTATTATTATTATTATTATTATTATTATTATTTTAGAGCTCTGAAAGTTTCCCTACCCGCTTATTGAACTCGAATTCGAAAACTAGAACTCTGTTGAACCCTACAATCTCCAAGAAGCAGGTAGGTGAGCACCTAAGACCTTGAAAGAAAAAACTATAGGCCTGGCTATTCAACTAATTCTTCAAGTTCCACGGCAGACATAACTTTGAATTTGCTAAACTCAAAAACCTAACCCATCCACTAAGTAGATCATATCTATATCGAAAACCCAACTCATTTAACCCACAATCTCACCATCCATTAAATTTGTAACCAAATATCTACATCATCCACTTAAGTTCTTACAAAAAAAATACTTTATGCATGTCATGAAACTGAAACAATAATTCACTCCCAAACACGAACTTAAAAAGAAAAAGTAAGTTAGTACCTGGGAGCCCTGGAGACCAAAAGACGAGACTGATCAGAAGAAGACAAAGCGGCAGATAGTTCTCCGCCACGCCCACTACCATTGGAATTGTACGGGCTCTCGGATAACGAAGAAGAGACTGATTTAGCGTCTTTTGAAACTGTCCGGACAAACTTCTGCAATCCTTCCATTTGTTTTTCAAACATTTAAGGATTTTAGTTTGAAACCACAAAAGTTTATTACTTTATTTAACAAAAATCACCATTGAAATATGGTTAGGGTTCTGGGTTTAAATTTTTAGCTTTGGGTTTTCATACTTCATAGCACAAATAAGGCCGTAGAAGGACAAAAAGGTCCTTCTTTGTACCTTCATTTTACCCTCCTCTTTCTTTTCTATTTCAAAGTTCTAAATTCTAATATGTTGAACATCGTGGCTCATTTTCATGGTTAATTTATTATTTGTATGTATTATATAAAAAATCCAAGACCTGTAAATTCAGAAATAACTCAGCTCTTTAAATTAAAAAAAAAAAAAAAAATATATATATATATATAGTTCTAATTTCCTTTTCTTAGATAACCAATTTGCATATATCTTCCCTCAAGTTTTTTTTTTTTCAATCACAATGTTTTAATTACTTGATTTTTTACCTGATTACTTGCAGAATGATTTAATTTAGAAAATAATTGGAGATCTTTTATATGTAAATTTAAAAAAAAAAAAAAACAGATTATTAATTTTATAAGATAGGAAAATTTATTAAATTTAGATGGGTGATTTGATTTGAAGTAGGCAGGTGCATATGCAAACTGAGATAGAATGCTGGGGTCAGCAATTGTCCACGCAAAAGCCAATCTATCCCCATCTTCTTGAAGCCTCCCAATAAGCAGCACCATCGCCTCTCGTCCTTATCTTCCTCAAACAATGTACTTTCAAAACTAACTCAATTTCATCAAACACCACCTCAACCACTTCTCTTTCTCTCTGATGGCTTCCCTTACCATCTCAAACCTCTCTCTCCCATCTTCACTCCCCTTTCAAACTCCTCGAACCCCATCTCCTTCCGCCCTTTCCATTCTCTCTAAATCATCACATTCTCAATTTTATGGACTCAATCTCTCTTATTCTTCCACTTTGCCCATCCCATCTTCCACTTCACACAAGACTTCCATTTTTGCTAAGGTACATTGCTCCACCACTTATACATATGTTGTCTACTTGCTTAGTTTTGTATTTTGAATGTGAATGTTGGCTTTGTAATAGGTTAACAAAGGTCAGGTGCCACCACCATTCACATTGAAAGATCAAGAAGGAAAGAATGTGAGCCTCTCCAAATTTAAGGGGAAGCCTGTGGTTGTCTATTTTTACCCTGCTGATGAGACCCCTGGCTGCACCAAACAGGTTTTGAAAAAAAAAAAAAAAAATTAGTTTACCCGTTAATTTCTTTGCATGGTTTTATACTGCTTTTGGTTTTTGATCTATAGGCAATGTAAATAGGGTGTTATGACGTGAATTGAATATATGTAATCTTTACTCTGCCACTCTGTTTGTTATGGGTTTCTTAATTCTATCAAGTAATTATGAGCATTTATATAATTTCTTTACTTAATAGCTCTGATAAATATTTTGGACCTATTATATCGGGCTCTTATCAATCATGCAGTAGTGTTTTCTTTATCTTGATAACCATGTAAATGGTGATATATGCCTTTGTATAAATGAAAACCAACAATAACTCTTTAGAGCCATTGTTACTTTTTAGATTAGTTTTGCTCAGCGTTTGTAATAGCAGTAGTAGAGTATCTGATTTCTAGATATACAGGAATTAGATTGTTGTGAACTCTGAATATTGTTTATGTAAAGACATGCATTGGACTAAATCATCAACCCCCTGTGACATCTCAATGTAGTATAGAAGCTAAAACAAGGTGATCCTTTTGCAGGCATGTGCTTTCAGGGATTCATATGAGAAATTTAAGAAAGCAGGAGCTCAGGTTGTTGGGATAAGTGGTGATGATCCATCATCACACAAGGTGAGGAAGTAAATTTTATATGGAACAGCTTCATGATTGAAGGAGTTTCATTCTTTTTCTCGGCCCTGATAAAACCCACATTACATTATAAAATTTCAACTTGTTTAAATATTCTTCCCATTTTGTCTGACTTTTATATAAAGCCATTCATTGAGCCTACCAACTGAGCTCAAATGAACTTCTTTGGTGAAACGTCCTAAAATCTTTAATATCCCTGTAGTTTAATAAGCTAATTTCCTATACAAATTAATAATGCAGACCCAGTAATTTAATGTAACTCTTTCCTCTTTAGTTATCCTAGCTATATATGTACATCACAAATTCTCTTCTTTTGTGTTCCCATTTGCCAAAAATGTAATAAGAAAACAAAGCAAGAGGAATGAATCTTGGACCCATCTCACTATCGTTCACAATTTGTAAAATTTCCAATCATGCTTGAACTGACCAGTATTTGCATGTATGTAGGCATTTGCAAAGAAATACAGACTTCCTTTTACATTGCTGAGTGACGAGGGCAACAAGGTGAGAAAAGACTGGGGAGTGCCTGCAGATCTGTTTGGAACATTGCCTGGGAGACAGACTTACGTTCTTGACAAGAATGGGGTGGTTCAGCTCATCTACAACAACCAGTTCCAACCTGAAAAGCACATTGATGAGACCTTGAAGCTTCTTCAAAGCCTTTGAAACTCTAAATTTGGAATATTGTCTTGTTTTTCTTCTTGTTACCCTTGTATATTTTTCTGTTGGAGTTAGACAAGTATTTATTCATGTATGATTTAAAATTCTCTGTAATTACCTTAGCTGTAGAAAAATGGGTTCGAACCCTCAATTTCGCAAGGAAATCAAACTTCTCCGACATTTATGAGAAATTATAACGTTTTGTTTCTGATGAACAGGATCTACATGTGCTGCGCATGGCAACTTCAGTTTATGACTTTCTGAAAGTAAATGTGAAAAAATTTCAGCTGAACTGGTTCTGGACTGGACAAATTAAAATGCGAACACGGATACATAGACTTTTTTCAGAAATGTGCTGAATTTTCCTACACATTTCTCGATCTGTATTTGCTAATAAAAAAGTAAAGAACTTGAATTTCAAGTATATCTCCCTTTCCTTTTAATATTTTGATGTGCTAAATTATTTATTTATCATTATAATTGCTCTATTTTTCCAGCTCATAGTCCTGACTGCCATAAGAGCTAAATGCTTCTAATAACCAATTCTTTTTCCTCCAAGTGTTCCATCCCATCTCTTGACAGATTTCATCACTGTGATTGATGCTGAAAGTAGAGATGCAGTGCCTCTTGTAGAACCTGGTGGACTGCTTCATGACTTCCATCTCTTTAGCTATTTGTTCAAGCATCTTCTCCACACTGGGGAGCTTGAATTTGTTGTCAATTAGTCGAGCCAACCATATGCTCCGTAGCTCAGCTGTGTGAAGGTTTGAAACGCTTTCAATGTAACCCACAAAACCCATGTTTGGTATCAATGGATGGATAGTGCCCCTGCCAGAAGGCGATTGAGCTCACATTAATTACTTTCCAGTTTGAGATTTATTAGTATGAGATTTAACAGTACTCTTCAAAGAAGAAGATGTTTAAGACATAGTGAGTTACCTGTATAAGGGTATAACGCCAGAAGGATATTCTAACAAGCTACGAAAAGGCTCTGGTAAAATAGCTTTAAGCTTTTTCTTTCCATCGTAACCAGTGGCAAAAATCACAACATCGGCCTCCAATTTAGTGTTGTCATCAAACTCAATGCCACCCTCCCAGAACCACCATTTTGATGTTCTTTTGAGCACAATCTTTCCCTTATCAGCCTCAGAGAAGAAATTCTCAGGCATGATAGCCATCTGGCAAGAAGCATAGTCTTCCTCAAAAGGGTGATCTGGTTTAAGTCCATATTTGATCAAAGGAAGCCTCCAAAGCAAATAGGACTCAATGAACTTAGATACTCCACGCCTCTGTCAAGAATAATAATATGTTAATAAGTCAAGCATTTTAGAACTTGATATATTGTACAGTGAAAAAAGAAGAAAAATTCTATAATTTAAAGAATGCCATATAAACTTACAACAGGAGATAAAAGGAGGCAAAGGAGAGTCCTGAGAAAGGTTTGGTTTGGTGCTCTGTGGAAAAACTGAGAAAATCTTGTGGAATAGAAGAGGAAGAAGGGCAAACCCCAAACCCAGTAATGGGGAACTGTCCAGTGTATGGTCCTTACCAACATAGTGCATGGTTTTCCTTCTGCTCCTAAAACAGATTTAGATTATATGCTAATTAGTGAGTCGAACAATTAACCTCAGTCTCTCTTCAAACAAATGATTAATTCACTTGACCCGTAAATTAAGATTAAAAAATAAAGTACTAGCTAGTAATATATGAAGGACTCAAGAAATATATGCATATCTTTTGTAGTTATATATATCCCTTTCTTTATTTCTTCAAAAGTAAATGATAAGTTTTAAGAACAGTACTTGCCTATGTGGTTAACATATTTAAAACGGCATATAAACTTTCAACCATCTTCTTATTTTAATTTTAATTTCAGAAAGTAATATACATGTGTGTGTAGTTAATGCAGAAAATAATAAGGATGAAAGGAAATTAATTGAAATAATAGGAAACTTAAATTATATTATAAGACCCGATGACTCCATGGTTTTGTTTGACTATATAATTGATAGTTCATACTTTTATATCCTGATAATTAATGCTGTACTGTTATTTGTCACGAGGCATTAAATTAAATTGAATTGAATTTGCATACATGATATGATATGAAGCATACAAGTAGAATGTGAAGAATAGCCGAATAAGGAAGGTAGCAGATAGAATTTTAAAATGTTTCCATAAATTAAATGATGAAGTTTAATAATCAAAATGTTATAAACGTCAAAACATTAAATTTTGGAATTCTAATTAGTGTGATTTAGAATGTTGACAATGAACACGTGCAGTCAACAAGTCAAAACAATACCAGACATTTTCATTGTTACTAGTTTGACACTTGACCACGCAATTAATTCAATTTCCTTGTTAATTTTTCTTCCTTTTTTGTGTGACTTTTCATGCAAATTCCAACCTTACAACGTGGAACTTTATAATTTATAAATAGCTGGACTAAGATTAGCTTCGCACTAGTCAAAAAATTACTTTTTGAAATTATACGTATGCTAGGTATGCCTTTTTTTTTTTTTTTTTTTAACCATTGGTGGAGGGGATAACAAATAAAGGTGATGAAACTTCTTTTAAAAGTCTTCTGTTAACAGTATATCATTATGATAATACAACCACGTACTCAAACATGGATTTTAAAATTAATAATTTTGATGCAATTAATAAGATGGTATATGGAAATATATGTATAAAATTACCTTGATTTGCTTCAGCGCATTCCATAGCTAAATCAATAGCGGATTTCTTGTAGCCAACAACAACAACCCTTTTGCCCTTGAGCAGCTGAGTAGCAGCTTCCTTGTCAAGCTTACAGTAATCAAGACAATGCAAGACCTTCCCCTCAAATGTCTCAGGCCCTTTGTTCCGAGGGAAAGCTGGAATTCTCGGTATGTCACCATACTTCCCCGTACATACAACCACAAACTCGAATCCATACCACTGAAATCAAACCATCACATTTATCAGTACTACTTACTCTTCTATTCTACAAACCACAGTAATAATTAACACCCATGTATGCATATACACACCCATCTGTGGAGCTACAAATACTATATTTATATGCTCGTCAACTTTTGGAGGATAATACTCGAAATTAAAATATTTTGAGAAAGAAGATTTTCTTTAAAAAAGAAGAAAATCATGTTGAAAGGCTTTCAAAGTGTATTATCAATATATTTAGAAAAGCTAATAACGACCTGAATGGAATCAGAATTATTAGTTTGCACTGCAACTTCCCAAACAGGATGACCCGGCAAGGGGGTCTCATATTCTCCTGGTTTTCCGCCGAAATCAGTGGTTTGTGAGTCGGCAATGAACCGGACACCCACAACTTTGGAATTGAACCTTATACATTTTAACAAATCAAAGTGTTTTGAATAAGATTCCAGGTAATCCAATATCTCAATATAAGAAGGAAAACCAGGATCATCTCTGTTAGGCCATGGAAAATCAGTGAACTCGTAATCACAACGAGCCGACTGAAGTTTAGTAGACTTGTAAGAACAGCCTTTCCGCACTCCTCCAATAGAATCCGAGGCCTCAAATACTATCGGATTATGGTGACGCAGTTGTTTAGCGGCTGCTAAACCACTCACACCAGCTCCAATAATGGCTATTTTGGAGACTACAAGATGACTTTGGCTGTTGTTAGCCATGCTTAATTGGTTGGGACAATATGAATTTTTTGAATGAATGAAGAAGTACTTGTGAAATGACTAGCAGCTTAAGGGTTTATTTATAATGCATGAGATGGGTTGTTTTAAAAGCACGTGAATGGACTTGGAAAGATTGAGAAGGAAAGACAGGAAAAGAGGCAGCTGTTGGGTGAAGGCGAAGGATGACCATTTCTTAATTAATTATTAAGTTTTATGAAGTGAAATTGTTTGGTTATTGGGTGGAACTTTCGTATTAATGACAAATGTCAAATTTATTTGTATCTTCAAAAGCCTAAGATAATGAATGTATGCATAAAATTTATGTACTTGTTCTAGATGCCATTCAATAAATACGACCTATATTTTAGATTACTTAAATTTATTGCAGGAGGAATTCCGCCATAGAATGGCCAGCATTATGCATCTCTTTTCATTAAGTTTTTCGTACGTGACTCACGATCTATGGAACAACTAACTCTCTATTTTTATCATCTTCAATCGTTCTTAAAAATAAAAATTTAGAAAATATTGGTTATAATATCTTATAACCCAGAAAATAATGCTGAAATTATACAGTTATAGCTTGTGAGGAGTCGAGATAATATAAAACACTTGTATTCTAAAATTAATTGGCTTTTTATGGCATGTAAAATAAAGGTGCTGAAATGGTTTTGTTTGATTGTTTGAAGTAGTCCATCAGTATCTTGCTGGGGCCAGATTTGAGAGATGTCATTGTGTTATTCATGAGTGATGACGCCTTCTGATGCAATTTTGACTGGAGCAAAACTTATAAATTGGCTTCACTTTCGTCAAACTTAAATGTGATTTATAATTTAATATATCGTGGATACCTACGTCTATTAAATGAATTCATTTTCTATTTTTCCTTCAACGTGATTGCCAAATTAAATGTGATTTATACTAATATTATGTCGTGAAAATTTGGTTGAAAATGATCAGAATAGATTTAACAGTTTCTCTGGCCGATTATGCATTATTCTAATGTCGATGGCTGGTTGAATGAGTGGGGATGTCTTGTTAAGTTTTTAAACTTTTATTCTGGGAGGTGTTTAGCTTCATTAGTGAGGATGTGTTTGGTTCGGGGTAATATTAGATAACTGGAGTAATCTTTTTTAAATTGAAGAGATTACATTGTTTGGTTGCAAGATAATAAAACATTACCATAATGTTAGTAATGTTTTATTACTAATAGTAGAGTTAGGGGGTAAAGTGAGGGGTAATCTTATTATCAAGGGTAGAGGTGTTATTAAAACTTTACCTTAGTTTATATTTCTTTTTCCAATTTTGCCCCTAAACATTCTATCATTAGGACAAATATAACATTTGTTTTATAAATATTTACAATACACCCACTTACCCTAAACTTTAATTTTTAACAAAATCACCCTCACCTAAAACT
>WYDK02000014.1:2926930-2950508 GCA_009867345.2 Toxicodendron radicans
TATAGACTTATTGAGATTTGAGACATCCCACATTGCTTGGGAACGAGGGGTCTCAGTTGGTTAAATACCAGGAGAACCGCCGATAGTCAAGGCGCGTGCTTTTGTACTTGAACAAGAGTTTTTGGGTTTGAAACAAAAATGTGAAGGGCTGGGTTTCGAAGTCGGGCCACCCAATCTACCAAAGCAAACAATACTTGACATCGTTTGGCCGTGTGTTACACTTATTAAGTTCCCATTGAAATGGGATGTGAACATAAATAATTTTTGACAAAAAAAGTTGAAATGGGAAGTTTTTATTAACTCTTTTTTTCAATTAAGTGGGTATAAAATGAAATAAATAGGCGGAATTTATAGCCTTTCCTTACTGACCCATCTCCCATAAAGACTAATTATGCAATAACAAATCATAATCCATGTGTCTTCAAGTGGACTTGCATGGATTATGTGCCATATTGGTCGAAGTCCACCAGTTACAACACTATCATAATTATTTTTCAAAATTATGTAACATAAAGGGAATCTCTATTAAGAGTTTAGGGTTTATGATTTACACATGGAAAACGACAAACACAAGTATCATTAGGTTTTATATAGAAGAAACAATATCCAAAGGAATTTTGTCCATACTTGGCGATACATTCACCATTGCATTTATCGGTCATGCAACCACCTCCATGCAATGGTTTCTCGCATTGAGCAGCAACATTTACCGATAACATCTTATGATCTATACATCAAATCACGTATATATCTCATCATAAAGAATGAAAAACAAGTAATACAAAATATATCAGAGCTCGAGAAAGATTTAATTACCTGAGATGATGAAAAAAAGGACCAAGACAACGATAAAAGTTGGGAAACTCTTCATGTTTAAGAAAGATTATTTTACACTAGTATGATGAGAAGTATTTATAGAAGTTGAATTGAGAAATTAATGTTAATTAAGTTGCATTATTGATACAAAACAATGGAAGATATTGATTTGTTACCTAAGTTGTTGTTTATGAGATTCTTTTGGATATTGATTTATATTTAAGTGGTTTTTAAAGTTTTTGAAATAGACATAAGTTTTAAATAGTGTTAAAAGTAAGGACTACACATTAGTTTTTTAAGTAAAAAATAAGTTGTTTTATGTGGGTTTTAGATTTTCCTATGGCATGTAGTTATAACTTATACCAAATAATTACATATTATTTTAACAATAATGCATATACTCACCCCGACCGACATGATAGATGTCACGTCAGACATTTGCCACGTCAATCCCAAAAAATAAAGAGTAATACTATATTTACACTACATTCTTACACCATTCTTTTACATCACACTCACATTCAATTAAAAAAATAATTTTTTAAAAAAATAATATTTTAATTGAATGTGAGTGTGATGTAAGAGAATGATGTAAAGAAGTGATGTAAAGATAGTATTATTGTCTGAAAAATGAAAAATTCTGCCAATTGAGAAGATGGGCCACCAGAACCATCAGCTTAGTTTAGGATCTGCAAAGTCATCTTCCAAAAAATTAAAATAAAAAATTAACGTAGACCACTTAGTTGAATTAAAAAAATGATGTAGACACATTGAGAGGGCAGGATTCGTGAAGTCATCTTCCAAAAAATTTTAAGAAAAAATTGATATTGACAATGAGAAGGCGGGATTTGGGAATTGAGAAGATGGGCTATTGTGGGCGTTAGATTCAATAGCTGAGAATATGGGCCGCCGTGCCGTGGGTGTCGGCTTTGGAAGTGTGACACGTGGTGGAATGTTAGGTACTCATATCCATGAAGTATGATATTAATAGATGGCTTATAAGCCGATTTTAAAGGTAAGTTTTATCTAGTGGGTTCGTAGTCTAAGGATAGGCATTGGATCTGCACCCGCCCGCCCATCCCTGTTTCGTACCAAAAAACAACTGAACAAGGAAGATTTAAAAAAAAAAATTAATGCAGACAATGAGAGCTCATAAACAAAAATTTTGGTTGAAAGCAAACTAACCCAACCCGAGTAATAATATTGTATGGAGCGAAATAATCATGGGCTGGCCCAAACAATTTCTCACAAAATTTCAATCCATTAACGGCCTTTAACAGGTTAGGCTGATCAACTCAATCATAGTCTCGCTTAAACCCTAGCTAAAGTCTCTTCTTCTCAACAGCTACTTTGGCTAGGGTTTTCTGCAACAACACATAGACTCACCATGGACGACGCCTTCGAAATGGAAGATGGCTCCATATTCTTTTCAGAAGATGAGGACTTGTGTTCTTCAATCCTCTCTCGTTTATCAACCTCCACACAAGACGACCACCAGCACGTCTGCACCACGATTGGCGCCATATCCCAAGAACTCAAGGACCATAACCTCCCTCTAACTCCCGTTGCCTACTTTGGTGCCATCTGCTCCTCCCTCGACCTTATCCTCTCCTCTTCCGACACGGACTCCTCCGCCCACCGCATCGCTTCTCTCACCACCCTTCTCTCTATCGTCCTTCCTAAACTTCCGTCGCCAATTCTCAAAAAGAAGGGAGACTACTTAACGGACCTCGTCGTCCGCGTTATTCGATTGAACTCTGTTACGGCTGTTGCCACCGCTTTTGGATTGAAAATTTTATCGCGTTTGTTAATCAGTAGAGGGAGGGTCAATTGGTCTGATGTGTCGCAGATGTACGGCCTCATTGTGGGGTTCATGACTGATCCACGTCCCAAGGTAAGATTTTGGAATCAAGTTTTGTCTGATATGCTAAAAGAGTTGAGAAGCAAGAATGCTAATTGTGTTTTGAACAGGTGAGAAGGCAGTCACATTTGTGTGTCCGGGAAATCCTACTAAGTTTTCAAGGAACTCCGGTATTGTCGCCGGCAAGTGAAGCGATAACAAACATGTTTGAGAAGTTTCTTCTGCTGGCTGGTGGATCAAACCCAAACGCTAATGAAAAGCCGAAAGGAGCTCGGGAGGTTCTTTTTATGCTGGATACATTCAAAGAGTGTCTTCCTCTAATGTCAATGAAATATACGACTACAATCCTCAAGTACTTTAAAACCCTCCTTGAACTTCGCCAGCCGCTGGTTACCAGGCGTATAACTGATAGTCTTAATGTAATTTGTATCCACCCTTCTCTGGAAATATCTGCTGAAGCTCTTCTTGAGCTGTTATGTTCATTGGCTCTTTCTGTTTCCACAAATGAGATGAATGCGGATGGAATGACATTCACTGCTCGTTTACTGAACGTCGGAATCATAAAGATCTATTCACTTAATAGGCACATATGCGTGACTAAACTTCCCATTGTATTCAATGCCCTCAAAGGTTTTTAATGAGTTTGATTGAGTTTCTTTGTGTCTTTGTTAAAAGTATGAAGATGCGCTAACTCTAGGTTTTGGCAGATATTTTAGCGTCTGAACACGAGGAGGCAATATTTGCAGCCACGGAGGCATTAAAGAGTCTGATAAATGCTTGTATTGATGAAAGCTTGATCAAACAGGGATTAGATCACATAAAAACGGCAAACTTGGATACGAGAAAATCTGGGCCAGCTATGATTGAGAAAGTGTGTTCAACTATTGAGAGCTTACTTGATTATCCCTATAGTGCAGTATGGGACATGTCGTTTCAAGTAGTTTCAACGATGTTTGACAAATTAGGTATTGTTTTTGCTCATTCATACTTCTTTTTTTTCTCATGCTATGTTTTTGTTTCTATGTTGCTTGGTGAACAAGGAACTAAATTTATAGAACGCTCAGGAAGTGATGTTCTGATTACTACCTATTCTGACGGAACTGCATCACATGTAGAAAATTATCAAGTTGCATTTTTATTTCATGTTTTCTTGGTAAAGTGTTCTGTCTTGGTTCATGTGGAAGTTAACCTCAGTTGCTATTATTCAGGAAACGATTCTTCTTATTTAATGAGGGGAACCCTTAAGAACTTGTCTGACATGCAGAATCTGCCAGATGAAGATTTCCCTTGCAGAAAACAGGTATTGATGTGCTTATCTGGAAACTGTTGAATATAATCCTTCATTGTGGTATCATATTTTGGGTATGTCTATTGGCATTTGGTGTTTTTGTCAAAATATTCAGTTTCCTTCCTTATTAGTGGCCTTAAACCACAAGTTATATTTGCATTATGCCTATGTGTGTACTACATTTTAATAGTAGTTTGGTGTGGCTGGCAAGTAATCTGATGGCATATAATTATTTTTCCGTGTGAGATATCTTAAAACATTGTAACCTCAAAAACAACTTTAACTAGAACCTAGGAGTCAATTTAAATGATTTGTCCTTAAAACATTGTAATTCTGTTGACAATGCACTTAAATAGCAAACATTCAAGAGCTGAAGAAGAGGAGAAAATTGAAAAAGGAAAAAGAAGAAATAATGAAAATATTTTTCCATATATATTACTTGAACAAAATAACTGATTAAACAGAAAGAACAAAATTTCATTTGAAAAAGGAAAAACACCCACCTGAAATTGCCTAGCCAATACCTATTGGGTATATGGCATATTGGACCAATGGTGACTGCTTGGATTATTGATTTAGTGAGATATGGTACTGTTATGTATTGGTATTGTTACACAGTGGTTGATATGTGTGGTTGGTTGAATGTTAATACTTGGCTGTTTTCCATCATTGATAGTTGATACGTTCTCAATGTTGGTGGTTGGCAATTGTAACTGGCATGGACTATTATTTAGAAGTAATTTGCAACTTTCTAGAGTTTGCACTGTTTCTACATTTAAGGGAAATATTTATTGTAACCCCTTGTATTGATACTGGGTCCTTATGAACTAATAGATGAGGTTGCACACCCTATGATAAGAATGAGGTAATTTTCAGCATTCATGCATGACAGTATCCATACTATCCTGTACTGTAGTATGGTTGACATTCAAGATGATGTGAAAGTATATCATGTACTTCCTTCAATGGTATCTTCTCAACATTGCATTTTTTTACTAAAGTCTAGATTTATTTCCCAATTTTAGCTGCATGAATGTGTTGGATCAGCTGTTGGTGCAATGGGACCTGAAACATTTTTAAGCCTTCTTCCCCTCAAGTTAGAGGCTAAGGACCTTTCAGAGGTAAATGTTTGGCTGTTTCCTATACTGAAGCAGTATACAATTGGTGCTCGTTTAAAATACTTTAAAGAGAAAATGTTGGGTATGGCTGTAATGATAAGGCAGAAATCTCAAAAGGTATGTATGTTCCTTGTGATCCTTGTTGCCTTCTTGTTTCTGGCATTTGCTTACTTGTAGCTTTTGGCAGCTTGAACAAGAAGGGCGGGTTCTTGCAGCAAGGAGAGCTGATGCTCTTGTCTATTCCTTGTGGTCCTTGTTGCCTTCATTTTGCAACTATCCTCAGGATACTGCTGAAAATTTCAAGAAATTACTGGAAGCTTTGTGCTCTGCCCTTCGTGAAGAACATGATATTCGTGGAATTATATGCTCCAGTTTGCAATATCTAGTTCAGCAAAATAAGAACGTTCTTGAAGGAAAAAATGATTTTGTTGGTGTTGAAATAAGTAATGCTAGACGGCGAGCAATGGCCCATTATACCCCCCAGGTTGCAGCTGATAACTTGAATGTGCTGAAGTTGTGTGCTCGTGAATTGTTGTCTATTCTGTCACGTATTTTTTTGGAAACTGAAAAAGATGAGGGAGGTTGTTTGCAGGTACTTTGCTTTCTCAGTGGATAAGTGCTTGCTATTTCATTTCTAGTATTCTATTGAGTGCTTCTCATATAACTTTACTTCTCTATTTCTGGAGACGTTTTTGTCAGGAATTTGCTTTAGAGGTTGACTTTCCACATCTTAAAATCTTATAACTATAAATCAGTTACTTAACCTAGTATTGATATTAGTTAGTGATTTATCTTTATCATGATTCTTTGATATTGTCAAACCACTATTTGCTGGAACCTTGAAAACTGCTACACACTAGTAAGCCTCAGAATTGATCTAATAGAAGATGCTGGGCATCAGAATTCTAAACATAATGCAAGTAATCTACGTATGTTAATGATACCGAACAAAGTCATCAATTGATTCAAATCTGTAATAGTTTAAATTGTGGTAGCTTGAGCTCTAATGAGTTAATAATGATCTTTTTGCCATTGACAGTCCACAATTAGCGAATTCGCTTCCATAGCAGATAAAGAAGTAGTTACAAGGTTATTCAAAAGGACAATGCAGGGGCTTTTGGAGGCCACTCAGGAGGCTGGCAAAGCAAAAAGTACTAGAAATTCTAATGCTATGCAGATTGATGATTCATCAAATGAAAGCTCACCATCTCGTGCTAGGTGATATAATGGTTCCTCTTATATATATATATATATATATATGCAGCATTTGACAGTCATTACTCTTGATCTTAACTGCAGGGCCCGACTTTTTGACCTGGCAGTTTCACTTTTGCCTGGTTTGAACGCTAAAGAGATTGATGTTTTATTCGTTGCAGTAAAAGCTGCATTAGAGGTTGGTGATTCAACATTGTTGTCTATTGGAAAACTTCCTATAGTCATTACAAATTGTAAATGTTGTGTGACTATGACTTACAGAGAGCTTGTTCTTGAACTGCAGGATGATGAAGGTTTGATCCAAAAGAAGGCATACAAAGTGCTTTCGGTTATTCTTAGGGTATTTCTTCTGTCATTGCAAAAGTTTGTGAATTGCTTTCAATCATGTCAGTGCTACATTTTTTGTGTGTATTTATGTCCAAAGATGGTGACTAATATAAACACGTGTTTTATTTTCTGTATGTGATGTCAATATTTTAGTAGTTGATTTCTTATGAGATTATAGCAGGTCTTATCACGTGAACACACAAGAGAAAGGGATGGCAATGGGGTGGGGAATTGGAAATTTTTTAAGGGGAAAGGTGGGTGCTTGGAAAACACATGGTACAACGTGGGAGCAGGTCTATTGGATCCTTGACCTGACCTGGGTTAATATTTCAGAAATTAATTAAATTTTTTTTTACAATTTTGAAAATACCTGGACATGGGCACGAACACTCCTTCCCCAATGGAGCTCCAAACTGCCACCACCATGTTTGGCATTAAGGATTTTTATTTTAGTCATTTCTCCACCATACCCCCTAGCGTCCTTGGACACCAAACAAGAAATCACCAAAATCAAGGTCACTGACAACAGTCCTGCAATCATGATGTAATTGCTGATTGCATTGCCTCCTTTGATGATCCCTTGCTGTCTCCAGTTACCTGCTTATCATTGTTGTTGAATCATGTGGTTATATTATCAAGTACATTGTAGTTCATCCTCATCTTCAGTATCATCATCTGTGATATTGACAAATTCACCACTAGAACAAAAAGGTTGTGGTAGGATTGGGAGGCTTCATGTTGGTGGGCAGGTTATGGGTTTACATGTTTTTCGCCGATATGGGTATGTGGCGGGTGTGGGTGAGGGTTTTCCCTTGGGGGAATGGGAAGAAAATCTTTCCTGTTCCTAATTGTTGCCATTCTTATTTACATATTGACTTTATGAAAGAGAAAATTTGAGTATGGTTTGCCCACTGCTTGGCATCTCATTGTGAAATTATAGAACTGTACCTTTGTTTGGTGTTGTTCTGATTGGTGGATTTGTGTTTTTTGGGTTTTGTGTGGCTAGAAATGTGATGGGTTTCTTTCATCAAAGCTTGAGGAATTGCTTGGACGTATGGTTGAAGCGTTGCCTTCATGCCATTTTTCTGCCAGGCGCCACAGACTTGACTGTTTGTACTTTATCATAGTTCATGTATCCAAGGTCATCTGAGATAAAACTTATTTTTTTCTTTTTGTTAAAGCTTATGATAGTCAAGAGTTGAAGTCAATTTTCCTGTTTGATAAGGCCTTCTAATCTTACTTGAATAGCTTAAATTTCTCTCCACAGGACAATTTTGAGCAGAGAAGACGTGCCACTCTTAGTTCTTTTCTGACTGAAATAATACTTGCACTAAAGGAGGTACAAAGCTTACCTACTGGAATATTTGGTTAGCCTTGTTAATTTATTATCCTTTTACTTGTGTGTTTATTATTTGGTGGTCTGTGACTGCTGATCGTTATATTAATTTGGGTGCGTTTATTTTAATTGATTAAGAACCTGTTAACGCGGTGCTTTTGTCCAGATCATGGTTTTATTCAAAGTGTGCGAATCTTAGAGTGTTTGATGAATGCCACAAATCTTTGGTTCTAGAGTGGGAGAGACACACAAACGCTCATGGTTCTAAGTTTGCACATCTTGAGTGTTTAATTAAGCAACAAAACTTGCCTTCTGAAGTATATAAGTTTGGTACTGGAACAGGAGAGCTGTGTGTGTTCTAGAGGACATATGACAGTGGTTTAATGTCAAAGATCATAAAACTTAAGTCCAGGTTTCTCTAACGAAAGGGAGTTGATGCTACTGATCAATTCCCATAACATTTATAATTTTAAAAGACTGTTAGTGCGAATTTTACTATCAGGTTTTTGATAAGTAAATTTAGTCATATTAAGTTTATATTATTAACATTAATGTGATTTTCTACATCAAGTTCCTTTTCATATTTCTTGTACAAGTATATGCTTTGATATTTCTTCATGTTAGAATAATTTGGTGTCTAGAGTGATATTATTCTAATTTTTCAAATTTGGAAAAGTCGATTAACAAACTTTGATGTAAGAAGAGAAGATAGAAAATGAACAAAAAATTTTATTATTTGAAATGGTTTAGCTCTTGTGCCATCTTTTCTATTCTCTTTGTTATTCTCTTTTTGTGCCTTTACTCTTTCGTCTTCGCTTTCCATTTCTCCTGTGTATGTTTTGATAATACCTAGAAGAAGCTCTTTTCTCTGTCTTCCTTCTTCTTAATTCTTTCTATTTTCCCTTCCTTCCTCTCTTCTCTGGTCTTAGATTGCATCCTGTAACCTTCCTAAGAATCAAGGTAATGACAAGACCTAACTAGAGGCTTGAAAGCTAATTACAAAAGCAGCCCCAAAACAACACTCCCCTAAGAAAGGAACTCTATAAGGTTAGGAGATCAGTGTTTCACAATTAAATGTAATGAAGAAAATGGGAATATATCTATATTCTGAAGAAGTGGAATAAAGGCCCAAATTTAACTTTGTCCCATGGGAGAGGAGGATCATCCTGTCTATAATCTTTAAAAATTCTTTTGTTTCTCTCAGTCCAAATGACTCAAAAAACCACCAAACCACTCAATCCACAAGATAGTTGCTTTCTTATACCACCCTAAAACCCATAATCTGTTTTATAAGAATGGTTTGATTGTGATCTGCATGTTTTATAAAATAGTGGAGATATTTGTTAGGGGTTTCATGGTGCGAATTCTGAGTCGTCAGATGATTGTAAGCATAATGTCTAGTGGAGCAAGGGGGTTACAGAACTTCTTTCTGTATATGATTGCTAATCTATCCTTTTGATGATTTTCTTGCAGGCGAATAAGAAAACCAGAAATAGAGCTTATGATGTCCTTGTCCAAATTGGTCATGCTTTTGGGGATGAAGAGAATGGTGGAGGGAAGGAATACTTGTATCAGTTTTTTAACATGGTAATGGGTCTCATAGATTCTTATTTCAAAACTTCTATTATTTGATTTGAAGCTCTTTGCTTTAGCCATTGTAAATTTTAGCAAAATTCTTCAAGTCATGAGGAGAATCGTGTTAGTTTTATTTTTTCTTACCTGAAATGCCACCTCCTTTCATTTTGAATTTTTTGTGTAGTTTATGTATGTGACCATGATAATTTTCAGAGGTTATGTTTATTCATTATTGTAGGTAGCTGGGGGACTGGCTGGAGAAACTCCTCACATGATCAGTGCTGCTGTGAAAGGCTTAGCTCGCTTATCTTATGAGTTCTCTGATCTTGTTTCTAATGCATATAAGTTACTTCCTAGCACATTTCTTCTCCTCCAAAGGAAGAACAGAGAAATCATTAAAGTTTGTTCCCTCTTCTTTAAAGATGTTAACTGTCTTAATTTTTTTTGGGTGAACCGTGTAGTGCATGTTTACTCTTTTTTCTTCTTATCTGAAGTCAGCTGCTTATTAATGCAGGCCAATTTAGGTTTTTTGAAAGTATTGGTGGCTAAATCACCTGCTGAAGGGTTGCAAATGCACTTGAGAAGCATGGTGGAAGGCTTGCTCAAGTGGCAAGATGACACAAAAAATCACTTTAAAGCCAAGGTTTGTTTTTTCTTTCTTTCTGCTTCTCAACCCCTGGGATTTTGGTGTTAAAGTTTAGTTCTTATCATAGAAGCATTCTATATGATATTGTGCTGAAGTTACCAACTGAATCTGATCACGCGCTTTAATCAACTTGCTAATTTCTTGTTACCGGTGTTATTTTCCCTGTATGTGGTATTTTTTTGTTTCCTCAAAGTTGCTTTTAGCTTCATCTGTATAGATATGCTACTGCAGACATTATGCTGGCTTGGACATTTATTATGTCATGGTACCCATATGAAGTAAAATTTTATATGGGAATCTCTTTTATTATTGGAATTTTGGAGTATGATGTTTAATACAGATTATACTGAACAGTGTGTGTTCCGCTGAAAATTGCAACATTTTGTTATTGAATAAGTGTCTGTGTCTAAAGGAGATCCAAGTTCTTTTTTCTTATCTGTCAATATTGAATTGTTCCCAGGTTAAGCTTCTTTTGGAAATGCTTGTAAAGAAATGTGGTGTTGATGCTGTTAAGGCTGTAATGCCAGAAGAACACATGAGGCTCCTTACTAATATAAGAAAGGTTTGTCAAATTGAAAAGGTTTATTTAGGATGCAATTTGTTATGGCTTCAGTTCTGATGTAAATATGTTATTCATTTTTGTTGCCACAGATCAAGGAGCAGAAAGAGAGAAAAACTGCAGTTAACACTGAGGAAACCAGATCTCATTTCTCTAAAGCAACTACTTCAAGGTTTGAGTTTTTCTCATTAGGATTTTGGTATATGCATGTTTGTACATAATGCATTTGTGCTTTTATTCGCCTTTAGTTCGTAGATGAATTCATGCTTTAGCACTGTCTAATAGCCATTCCCAACTGAGTAGGTTTTACTTCTTACTTGAAAGTCATGTGCCTGGCACAGGCACTGTATTATTGTGCTTTAATTAACATGTTTGTTCCCAGGAATTATATTCTTTTTATCCATGTGCTAGAAAAGTGACCTTTTTGTGGTTTGTTATCATTAATTTGTCAACTACAGAGCTTGAGCCTTGTATCATTAACAATAAAAGATGGGAAACTGTCCTCTCTTTGGTGTGCAACTTGTTTGAACTAATTTTTCTTTAAATGTTATAAGTTTTTGATGTCATTGTGCGAGAGTCCATGTCATCGAAATTCAGATGCAAGCATGTAGTTACACCTTATTTTTTCTGGAAATTATTAAATTCATGGGTCTTACTTTTTATTGTTTGATTGATTTCAGGCTTAGCCGATGGAATCATACAAAAATATTTTCCGATTTTGGTGATGAAGACTCCGAGAACAGTGATGAAGAATACATGGATACAAAGACAGCTTCTGGTCGACGGAGCAAGGCTTCCTCACAGCTAAAATCCAAAGGATCATCATTAAGGTCAGTTGACTAACATGTTCATTTGTGTTCATGTTTGGTTGGAATTCATGCACTTCATAAATGCCATTAAATAATTTGCTCACTTAAAAATCAATAAATGAGGGCCAAAAAGTCCAAAAAAAATACAAGAGGGTTCAGGGTGTAATTTTATAGTGCTCAATGTCGAGTAGCTAGCAAATTTTTTCGGAGCATTTATGTGCCCTGGCCTAACAGATGACTGCGTACTTATAATTTTTTGAAGAATATAGCTCGATTTCATAGTATCTATGCCTGTATATTTTCTTCCAATTAACCGCGGCTGATATACAATCACATAAAATTCATCCAGGGTCCAGAAAAAGCGTAAATCAGATAAGAGCTTGCCAGAAGATTTGTTTGACCAGTTAGAAGATGAGCCACTTGACTTACTTGATCGGCAGAAAACAAGGTCAGCTCTTAGATCATCTGAGCATTCTAAGAGAAAGTCAGAATCAGATGATGATCTGGAGATAGACTCTGAGGGGCGCCTGGTGATTCATGAGGGAGAGAAACCAAAGAAGGTATTGCATTCAGACCCTGATTCAAATGCAAGGAGTGAAGTGGGCAGTATTATGTCCATGAACTCCACAAGGAAAAACCAGAAACGTAGGAAAATGTCCGAGTCTGGATGGGCATACACTGGGAGTGAGTATGCTAACAAGAAGGCAACTGGGGATGTGACGAGGAAGGGCAAGCTTGAACCATATGCATATTGGCCTCTTGATCGCAAGATGATGAGCCGTAGACCAGAGCATCGGGCGGCTGCTCGGAAAGGTATGGCTAGTGTGGTCAATATGGCCAAAAAACTTGAAGGGAAGAGTGCGTCAACTGCACTTTCATTGAAACCCACAAAGTTTAAGAGTCAAAAGAAAGGCAGCAAGAAAACAAGGAAGTAGAAGACCTTACACATTGTCTGATGAAATTGTTTGAGAGATGCTTGTCTGATGAAATTGTTTGAGAGATGTAATCCCAGTCGTGAAATTTTTTGTTGATAAATCATAGAAGTTATAGGCATTGGGTTTTTTGAAATTCATGTATCGGATAGTACATAGTTGTGTATATAATTTTTTTTTTTTTTTTAATTTTGTCCGCAATTGATCTCATTTGATTTGTAATCTTTGGGAATGGTATGATCTGGCTTATGTAATATGAGTACCAATTGAACGTCTTACACCTTTTACAAGAATGTGTTAAAGATTGTGGTGGTGTTTTGGTGGGAATGATCAATGCTTTTAACTTTATTACCTGTGTCGATAAAAACATGAAATTAGGAAGTTTAGTAGGGCTGAAATCTTGGCTGGGAATCAATGTTCTCTTTAATAGAACCCACAATATGACTCATTTAAGTTACGAGACTGGCTTACTGCACAGTATATTATTACAAACAGTGAAAGAGAAGGGGCAAAGCCACAGTTCGGCATTTATCAGTATACAAAAGGAAGGGGCTGTTCAAGAATGAATCCTTTTCATTTGAAGGGCGGGACTGGAATATATTTCTTCAAATATCAGTTTCAAGTACACATGAGAAAACGAGAAACAGACTGGCATGCATCAGACAGGTTAGCCTAGAAACTGCTAGCTTAAAATTCGTTACAATTTGAGAATCAGGACAATTTGATCAGCCATCTACTTTTACATAAAAACAAGAAATCAAACTGCATGTAGTGGTAGTTTGGTTCAGTGGCTCACATTTAACTAAATAAAGCCCCACTTTGGCAATTTATGAGAAAAAGAAACTCTGGTAACAGTATAAGCTAATTTCACAATAACCACTTCATGAACTCGGAGCATTGTCCTTCCTTAATCTTTGAGATATTCATCAGTCTTTCTGTGAAGCTACACTGTCCAAGCAATATATTTTTATGTTCACATGCACTTGACTAATTGAACATATACCAAGATATCTTCCTGGGTACTCTGCAAGATGTATTCAAGCCCTACTATCAGTATTCATCCGAACAAGAAGACTAAAAAGAACTAAAAAGTACTGCATTCTATTTCTCTACATGTAAGTTTTACTTCTTTTCCTGATGCAAATGAAGCTGAATGCCACCTGAGTGGCCTAAATATTATGAAATAGAAAAATAACAGAATGTCTAAAAATGAGTTACAGAAATGTGATAATACAATTTCCCATTTTCTAGTTCTTGGTGTGGTTTTTCTCCTTACCCAATTCCCATTTCTTAAAAGGAACGGAAACAATGACATACCTGTGCCATAATACAGCAACAGCTGGAGTAGCAAAACAAGTTTAATTCACTTGTAAGGCACAAAAATGATTGATGAGTTGTGGCCACCAAATCCAAATGAGTTAGACAATGCAGCCTTAACCTCTAATCTCTCTTTCTTTGGGCCAACTAGCACTCTCGTATCCTGGATTGGTGGGATTGCATCAAGAGAGATTCATAACAAGAACTCAAAGCGAAGATATCTTAGAGAAAATTGTAAAATACAATTTTATATTTACAAAAGAAAGTGGACATAAAAGAGCAACATACCACTCCTTCATCTGGGTTTTCCAGGTTGATATTTGGATGAACCCACCCAGTCCTTATTGCCTAAAAGAGAAACACTATACTAAGTGAAGACTCAGAACAAAAGAAAAAGTGGAAAAAAATGAAGCACCATTATTATGTTCTGCCTTTGTTGGTAAAATAAATTAAACAAAAACTCAAAATAAAAAAGAAAAGAAAATCAATCAAAAACTTCCTCTTAAAGAAGACAACATAAAATTTTATATATATATTTATGTTACTTCTTTTCCCTAAAGTGTTTACCTGCACAGCTGCTATGGCTTCCACAGCACCAGCTGCTCCCATTAGGTGGCCAATCATTGATTTTGTCGAGTTCACCCTCAACTGTCCAAATTGGAGACCTTATTGACATCACCACAGAATAATACAAAACAAAATACAATAATCTAAATTACCTCAGGATTCTGGCCAAAACAATGCATGAGAGCTTGATACTCTTTAAGATCTCCAGCTGGTGTGGATGTAGCATGTGCATTTATGTAATTCACATCTTCCCTAGGTACCCCGGATTGAGCTAAGGCTTTCTCTATGCAGAGAATTACACCAGCCCCTGATGTATGATGGTAAAGAAAGAATATTAGTTTAAGCTTTACCCGTATGGACTATGCGATGTTCTGGAAAGCTACAAAGTGCCAGAAGTGTGAGAAGTTCCAGAATTGAGTATCATTTATCAAGGAAGATCATGCACAAAGGGATTAACAATCAAAAACTTGTCACATTAATCTAATAGAATAGAATAACACTAGAAAAATAGCTAAAAAATACCAATGCATGTTTAAAAAAATGATTTTTAATACTTTTGACAGTTGAAATATGTCATGAGTTGAAAAATATAAGTGATTTTCATTTTCACTACAGCAATTTTTTACTCACAGCATGCCAGAAATTGTATAAATAAATACAAGTTTAACCATTCCCACTTTAGTATTTTCCTTTTACGATTTATTGAATGGGACACTACCTTGTACAAATTTAGCATTGCTTAAATCCTTTTGGTAATAAAGAGCAGGTCAAGCCAATCTAAATTTTTTCTAGGGCTCGTTAGCTAGTCAAACCAAGCTCTAGCTTAATTCATGCCAAACAACTATTCAAATTCATTGGGCCAAATTTGAGCAAGCTCATGCTTGGCTCATATCCCTCCGTGATAGACGGCTAATACTAATTTTAACAAGTGAAGTAGTCATCATCTGACAGTCTACGTATCTTTGCCAATTAACCAATTTCTAAACACTGGAGTAGATCCTAAAGAGATCCCACTTCCTCATGCTCAGGAATTTCTTTTTGGACTTCTGTTTAAGTAGAGTAGGCAGCATTGACCTTAACATATATGTGGAAGAAGTAGACTTTAAAGATACTACTAATTGAATTGGGGAATAGAATTGTATCACTTTGTAGAAATACGTAGTCACACGGGCGGACGAGACAGCAACTCACAGCTCAGAAACAAAAGGTAAACTCGTTTACAGTCCCATAAAAAGTTCCCTTATAAAACAAGATGAGTAATGTTGAGGTGCACCAAGTTTAAGAGTAAATCCTTCATTAAGAACTCAGGATCAGGTTATGAACTTGAGCAGTCAAAGACTGACACAATGCATTTGGTTGATGCATTAAGTTTCAAATATATTGCATTATATTGGTCCGGGAATTATTAAAGTATCACAGAAATTCCACTATAAAGGAACTAATTGGACAGAAAAAAAGTAAAGATTGGTAGCTGTTTTATTAGGAAATGATAAATTCGGAAAAGGAGCTGTTTATGTGGCTAACATGGTAAATTAAAACTCAACTTCATAAGATGGGTTAGAATTCAGAATAATACTTCAGGATTGTCATTTTAAGATGGGTTAGAATTCAGAATAATACTTCAGGAATGTCATTATACAAAGCAGAAAATGGTAAAGTTTCATACAACAGATTTGTAGAATTGCATGGTTATTCATGCAAGGGGAATTGCATAGTCATAGTCGATATTGTAGCTAATTGAAATGTATAAAAAAGAAGAAAAACTCTCATAAAAATTTGATGCAGGAAAATCAGAAGGGCATCCTGCAAACTAATCCAAAAATGTCAAAACATTTGTAACATTTCATAATAAGAACATTCAACCAAGTAGTTACTTAACGGAAAACACAGAAAATGTACGAAGTAGAAATTCAAACAACTGATCAGTCAAACCAGAATAAGAAAACAAAACACTGCCTTTCAGAATAGGAAAATCCCAACCACTATTGCATTTACAATAGCTAGTTTGTGACAAGATGTATTCTTCTTCTAAATGCTGTCAAGAATTGAAATAATCTTCTCAAATAAGTAACAAGGACAAAAGGCATCAGACACAGAAAATCAAGGCACTGCAAGAGTATTACATTAGGGGCAATATACCATTGCCAATGACCTAGAATCCGAGTGAATAACTAAATTAAATAACACCACTCAGCAAATAGCTGGAATAGAAATAGTAATACATTCCAGCCTCTCGGCATTGCTAGATTTTTTTAAATCTTTGGCCCCCTAAGCAGAAAAAAAGTCAAAATGGGTGGAAAGACGACCTTGGCAGATGGCAGCCTTCCTCATAGTTCCATCAGGGCAAACCTAGAAAGGTATATATAGCAGACTCAATGGAGCAAGGTAGTGGGCTACTACAATATCTAGACGGTGCGAATAGAACCAAGGCATGAGTGAGGTGAGCAAGTGGCTTTACACCTGCCCAGCTGCCTCAATGACATGGATGTCCATATTAACAGGACTTCCCCAGCATACGTTATCCCTGATTTTTCTTATAAAAAAGGTTACATAATTTTTTAGACCTATTTTCCTTAAAATTGGATTGAAATGTCCAAAGCTACACAATGGTTTCATGTGCATAGAAAATTTAAGTTAAATGGCACATACCATCAGGGCGTGGCTCAGTTATGTGATAAGCATCACAGGTGAAGCTTCCACCAGCAAATTCTGCATAAATATTTGCCCCTCTTTTCTGCAAAGTGACATGAGTAGAACAAAAAAAAAATTTATTCAGCTTCACTACGTTTAGCAAGCTAGAACAGTAAAAGATTGGGTTCGCAGAGTTTAGAACTTGAAGCAACTGAGGACAAGACAATGAATATCATCTGGTGATAAAGTAAGAACGACAACGACAAGGCAAATGTAATTAAAACTGGACCAAGAAAAAAGATTTTCCACGATTTAAATGTAGATGTGGCCCTACATTGAGATGACAGAGAAGCAAAAATATTATGTACAGACACCAGTATGCAGTACATGGCACTACACTGTATACCTTGGCATGCTCTAACTCTTCTAAAAGCAAGACACCAGATCCTTCCCCCATGACAAATCCATCACGATTCTGTTGAATTAAAAATCCACAGTTTTAGATATATAACAAACACGAGTATACCAATGAAGTTACCAATACAGTTTAAAATCTGGATAGTGTACTTAATTAATTGCCTTTGACGAAAACATTCACAGAAATCAACGAATTAATCACTGTCAAAGTTCTTTTTAATCCCAAAAACACTCAAATTTCAGACCAGAGAGTCTTAGCCATGCTTTGGGAGATTTAAAACATATAATCTATTAGTAATTTGAGATATATTTTTCTCAGAACAAAGTTCCTATGACAGCATAGAGGCAGAATGATTGGAGGAACATTACAGTATCCCAAGGTCGTGAAGCTTTGGAAGGATCTTCATTCCTCTGTGAGAGTGCTCTGCATGCCACAAAACCTCCCAAACCTGCACCATGAATTATAAATATGAATAGGCCAAATTCTTGCCATGCCAAATTGATACAAGATGAGGTGAGTGTAACACGGGAAAGGGAAGTACCAGGGGGTATAATAGCCGCGTCTGAGCCACCACAAAGCATTACATCCTGCAAATTCTTAAACATTTTAGAGAAACCACAGTAAAACCAAAGAATTCTATTTGGATTGGCTTCATAAAAAATAAAAATAAAAATATTGATACTAAACATGTAGAATAAATATTAGGATTTAAGAGACTCCAAAACCTCCATTGATGAAAGAGAAAAAGAGAATAAGCATTGAAACCCAAAAAACCTTACAGCTTCGCCTCTAATGAGAAACCACAGTAAAACCAAAGAATTCTATTTGGATTGGCTTCATAAAAAATTAAAAAAAAAAGTGTTGATACTAAACATGTAGAATAAATATTAAGATTTAAGAGACTCCAAAACCTCCATTGATGAAAAAGAAAAAGAGAATAATCATTGAAACCCAAAAAAACTTACAGCTTCGCCTCTAATGATATGGTTTGCTGCATTCAATATACAGAAGTTGCTTGTAGCACAAGCAGTAGATATTGAATAGTTTGGCCCCATCCATCCCTAGGTAAATAAGTGGTTAAAAGTTCAATTTAAAATTCATCAGCCATCTGGGTGTATCTTGAACTTTAATATTGCAGAAATATTAAAATTAAGCTGACCAGATCAATGGCAAGTATAGCAGAACCCATATTTGTAGTTGCAAAAGGCACACAGAAAGGATTCATCTTCTTGTACGAGATCCTCAAAGCTTCAAGCCCATCCCAAAAAACCTATTCAAAGTACAAATTGCCCAAAGAAGTAACAAGTTAATAAATGAATGCTGCACTGCAGACTGAATCAAATATCTATCCTATCTGCAGGTCAAGCAGCTCTCATGCAATTGTTGTTGTCTGGTCTTGCTGAAATAATTTCTGGGGGGTGGGTCTTATAGCATTATGAAGCTTACTAGAGAAACCAGCTTTCACAAGAGAAAAAATTATTTTGAAGTGTGCACGTAGCATCAGTGCTTCTCCTTGGATTGTGCATTCTACTGCACTTGTGAACTAAAAGCATAGCTGATGGCAAAAATTAACAAAATTTCAAGGTTACCTTCAATTTATTTATAGAATACTACAATATGAGCACAAAAATACCTTCATGCCTCCCATAGCTGAGCCAATTAAAACTCCGCATTTAGCTTTATCTAACTCATCCATGACATCTTCGGAAATTCCACCATCTACCAGAGCTTTCTTGCCAGCAGTAAGCATGTAAAGCATAAATTTATCCATCCTCTTGGAAAGTTTGGGAGCCACCCATCCATCAGTTGAGAAAGATTTGATCTCTCCAGCAATTTTCTGGGAAAGGAGAAAAGGGGAAAAACCATTGCTTCGAACAAATTCTGGATCCAGCAACAAAAACAAAATCGAGACCTCGAATAGCATTTACCGTTGGATAACTGGCGCAGTCAAAAGCCTCGATCGTACTTATACCGCTGGCACCCTCAAGCAAATTATTGTAGAAGACATCTGGATCATGACCCAGTGGCGACACCACACCCATCCCTGTGACAACCACTCGCCTCTGCTTTGTATGAGGCTTCTTCTTCATTGTGACTTCCTCGGTAGGTTGCACTGCTACAGACATTGCTTCCCCTAAATTGTGTATAAATTTATAACAAATGGTGTGCACATATAATCAGTAACTAACTATGAAATCATTTGTATGGCAAAATCGTTCAGTATCTCCACAACTAGATAATTTCAAAAAATAAGAAATAGCAAAGTTACAAGCCAAAGTTGTATGTGTAATTTAATCAGTATGAGTAGGCCTCTACATCAAAAGCAACACAATTAATGCTAACAAACACAGAAACAACAGTAACACAGAACAACAGCCAATATTAACACCACTTAGATAATCAAGATCAATCCAACCACCATAAATTTATACTTAACACTTAATTCAATATTCAGCAAAGCCAAAAACTCGATTAATGCAAGCACCTGTGTGACCTTAAATTCAATTGAGTTCATGATGGTTTTAAAAATAATTACAAGAAACACAAAGCCCCACCGCAAAATCAAGTTTTGATACATTTCTTAAGTCTTAACCTAACTAGTACATCTTCAATTAAATCATAAATTGTGAAAAACATAAGCATCTTGACTGAAAGCGAAAGTAACAAACGAAAGTAATAAGAGTTCAATAAACTACCAGAACGGGAACGGGAACGGGCGAGTCTTCTTTGGTTACGATTGAGAGTAACAGAGTTGGAACCAAAGAAGGAAGAAAAGGCATTATCAGCGAATAAAGGAAGAGAAGAAAGTGCTGATTTAGAGGAGTAGTATTCATTGCAAGGCTCAAGAGAAGTAATTAGGCCATGAATGCTGGATCCACAAAACGACGAAATACTCAAGCTATGGTTGAATTGGGCAGCACCACTACATGTCGATAAAACTTTTCTTCTTCGACCGAGTCTCTTGTTGCCGGAATGATGAGGATGAAGAAGCATGGAGGGTTGGTGTGGGTCCCGTTCGCCCGTGAAGGACATGCAAGCTGCCACCAGCCACGTGCAGAGGGGAGATGTGAAAGAAGAAGATGACGCCATTATTAAAAAGAAAAAAAAAAAAAAAGGGAAGTAAGAAAGAAGAAGAAGAGAGAAGAAACAAATCTTGAAAATAGAAACGATTGGATTAATATGTATGGAATGGAGGTAAGTAATTTAAAAAGAGAGTGAAGGAAGGAAGTTTAAGGTTAAGGTTGCATTCGATAACTTCTATAGAAGAAGTGAGGGAGCGAGTGGTTTTGGTTTGGTTTGGTTTTACATATACAAACAGATATAAGTATGACGATGGCTGAGCTGAAGAATATGCCAAGTCTCAGGCAATCTTAGACGTCCCAGTGAATGAATTATGAATGAGATTGAAGATTGATTGCCAAAGCCCAAGCGCCTCTCTCTCTCTCTACTGTGTGTTGTTCTCTCGTGTTTATATAAATAATTTATTTCAATTTTAATTAGACCAGGATCTATGTTTTAATTTTTATTTATTTATTTATTTATTTTGTGACGGGGGGTTTCAGGATCAATGTTCTATGACCATAAAATTTTATTTATTTATTTATTTATTATTTGTTAAATAAATTTTATTTATATAGGAATTCGAAATTAATGCTGACTCTGCACTCCCGTTCAAAAGACTATTTGGCCCATTCTCAATCTCCGCTGTTAGTCTGTTACAATAATTATAATAAGATTTTTTTTAAATTTATACCAAGAACCAATAAACTGTATTATGCAATATTATATTGGAAAATATTTATTTTTTATTTATTAAAAATGATGACATTTATAACATCAAAGTGATTAGAGTCAAATAATAAATCCATTGATATTTACTGTCTTTTTTGTGATGATTTTCTACGGAACGAAAACTTTTAATGTATGATAGCCTTAAATAATTAAAACGTAGAAGATAGATCGGGGAATGAGGTTCTTTATCAAACGAACATCACATCGATAACCAACCAAAGAATAACACATTAACAACTTTTTCTTAATATTATTTTAACGTTTTAAATCATTTATACCAAACTTTTGGCTAATATCATTAATCTCTCTATTTAATTAGTAATATAGTCAAACATTTTCTAAATGTACCCTTTGGAATGTAAAGTAAACACATTCAAATAATTAGTCTATCTTTTTTTTTTTTTTTTTTATGATCGGAAATGTCCGGGTCAGTTTGTACGCACTTCAACTAATTCTTCGAGACCTTAAAACTATTCCAGTAGACACCACTATTAGTGACTGTGGGGATTCGAACTTGGGAGACTATGTTAGATGGTCCTCTTACTCTTTTGTCATTAAGGGAACTCGAACTTAGGAGATCATGTTAGATTATCATTTGCTCTTTTACCATCAGGTCACCCAGGGATGGTTAATAATTAGTCTATCTTATATTTGTTGGGATATTGTGGTACAATTTCCTATTTGTTTCTCTGTAAAATTGTATGTCTTTAAGAAAACTCTTTAATAAATAATAAAATTGTAAATAAGAATATAATTACGAGGGTCATATTATGAATTGAAATATAAATCTTACTATAAATAAAATATCACATATACTTAGAGAGAATGAAAGAATGTGAGAACACATGGTATTTGATTTAAGAATTATTAAACATTATGGGAAGAGTGTGTTATAAACAACTATGATTGATTACACTCTAGGTATTGAATTGCGCGTGGTTAAAAATTATGATTGTTTTTGTGTTTTTTATGTACCGAATTTATGGTGTTGTACTATTGTTTGTCTTGTTCATGAAACTATAATGGATTTATCTCATCCGTGAATGCATGCGAGTTATGTCAAACCACGTAAATAACGTGTTTTTTGTGATTTTATTCTTATATTATTAATTTCTAAAGTAAGTTTTCCGCTACAATTTCATAACAAAATTTTCAGTTAAAAAATAGAGTATATACTAAATATTCACCTTAATATCGAATAAATAAAATCAAAACATAAAAATGTATCAAATCATTTATATTATAAGTCAATAATTATAAATCCCCACCCTTATTTTAATTAGTTAGAAATCCCTTATTAACAAAAGGCTAATCTACCTTATTAATTATGTTTTCTTCTCTTAATTCATCATATATATATATATATATATTAAAACAGAAGCCATAAATCTGGAATCAAATCCTCCTTTTACGACGCTTCACGAACTGATGCTGCCACCATTGATGCTGTTTTCTAGTTTTCAGAATTAGGGTTTAAGAAAGAAAAGTAAAAGAGGGAGGGAGGGAGGAAGAATATATTAAAATAAAAGTCTTTGTTTTTTTTAATTTTGTAAAAAGACAAAAACACCCTCATTAATTATTGAAATTGAGAAATTGGGTTTGGGCAGTAGTTGACAAGGACAACGTGGTGCCAAAGTTTCACCAGCGTTTGGCATTTTTGAATTGTAAAACATTACTGCTATTTTATTATAAAGTCACATGTATATTTGTTTATTCATTTTATTTTAACCACGTTAAAAAAGTAAAATAGACATTTATATTTGAATTGACACGTGTAAGGTCAAAAACAAACAGTTGGGGCTATCTCGGAAGTTGGTGAGGGCTGGTGGTATGGGTATGGTATTAACCAAGTAACATTAACAAGTACCTGAACCGACACCTGAACTGAAAAATTAATATTTAAATATTACGCGGTCGCTGATTAAATTAATAACATACCACGTGAGTACGTGCCAGCTTCAATATCATATATCTACCCTACACTCCCTATTCCTCAGTAACTTCAAATTTTGACATTAACTCTTTCTCTTAGCCATCATTTTATTGCAATCCACTTGTTCAAAAGGTTATTTTAGTCCATAGCTTTATTTTCAATATAAAAACAAATAATAAAAAATTAATAATACCACTCTTCTTAACTACTATACTAATTACTCAAACCTCTTGTCACAAAGCGGTCATTTATCACATTTATTCATAAAAATAATATATTTAAGTTTTTTTATATTAATCTTTTATTCCGAAAATAATTAGTAGCATACCTCTTCTATTTCCTGCGTACATAATTAAAAATCTAATCAAAACTTTAATTGCCATTATTACATTATTCAAAGTAAAAATTTAATTAAATTTAGAGGCAATTTTAATTGAT
>WYDK02000014.1:2959899-2980534 GCA_009867345.2 Toxicodendron radicans
ATATAATGCAGGGAAGAAATGGTGATAATTAATAAGTTAAGAAAAAACAAAGGACGATAGTCCGTACAAGAAGAGGTGAGAGGAAGAGTGAGAAAGGGGGAGGGGAGCCATAGCCACAAATGAAGTAAAACCCCACAAGTTGGTCGGAGTTGGAGGTTGTTGGACCGACAAAAGCTGCATATATTCACATGGATGGGTGGTTTCCGTGTACGTGTAACCTCATGCTAGCTCTTTCTCGTCATTTCATATGCCTACTACCATGTTATCTTCTTTATTTTTTATTATTATTATTATTTTTACATTAATATTATTACATTACCCGACCCCTAAAGTCTATTAATCCTTGCATGGAAGTTCTTGTTTAAAATAATAATTGTTACTCCTCTTGGAATTAATAACTATAAACCCGTCGGCTCTCCTGGAAGTTTCCTACATTAATCTTATTATTTACATATAAGAAGACATTAATTGTTCTATTTTAAATCAATACCATTCATTGCATGCATAATACAGGTATTGGTTTAATATTGATTAATTAATGTATAAAAGAAGTTATATATATCTACATACACATACGTATAATATATACTTTCCTTTGCGTACATATATATATATATAATAGTTCAGATTAACTGAATGTTTTTAATTATTGGTCATTTTATTTTTCAAACTAACTTCATTTGTTTTCTTTCTTTTTCTAATTTATTTGAAAAGAAATTTATCTTTTTTCCCAACGTGAAACTAACATTTTTAAAATATTATAAAATATTCCATCGCCTTTTTAATCACCAAGCATACAAATTACAAGTGCTCCCTGAGTTGTTATGGGGTCCATTAAAAGATGAATATTTAAAAAAAAAAAAAAAAAAAAAAGGTTGATCACTTGATAGCCACGGTCCCTTTTCTTTATGAAAGCAAATATAGAAAACTATAGTTAATGGAGTATAAATTACATTAATTAAAAAAAAAAAAAGGGTGGGGGGGATTGACAGGTACAACAGAATCATGCGATGCTCAATATCAGGATCTGTCCAGATTAATTGTAAAGTACCTCAACTACTGCGTAGAAAACACAGAGAAATGGATGATTAACAATTCCAAAATGATGCTTATCTTTAATTGGACTATATTAATGATGTGAGAGTGAGAGAAGTTGGATCTCTGGAGGTTGTGACATGTGAAGATCTCCTGTTTTTGCGGCTAAGTTGGTATTCTTCTGTAATTTTTAAACATTTTATTCAGTCAAGCTCGACAATCCATATATTATTTTAAGTTACTCGGTACGGTTCTCTTTCCTTTCTCCCTACACAGAACAGAACATTATTCATTTCAATCCCTCGTAACCTTTCGGCTTCGGCTTTCCCTCCATGTGGACCATGTTTTAGTTTAGTATATTTTTTAAATTATCAAAAATCCTTTGAAATATATCATAAAACCTTTTTAAAATATTAAAAAAAAAACCGATTATAAATCTGAAAAAACCTGATAATTAAGAGTGTTCGATGTTTTTCGAGATCGCTTCAGACTTAATCATCTTTATAAATGAAATAAGGTGGTTAATATTTGATAAAATTGAAAATGTACTAAAAGAAATACGAAGAAGAAAATGAGTTCGAAGGAAATGGAAATGGAATTTAGGTCAACAGTCAAACATCAAAGTGGCACGCAACGTCAGCGGTCAGAAAATAGTTTCCTTATTCAGATGAGAAACTCAAAGTCTTAGACTCAAGATTTACTAGAACAATAACACTATTTTTATATCATTTTTTTACATTATATTTATATTTAATTAAAATATTATTTTTTAAAAAAATTATTATTTTAATTAAATATAACATAAAAAAATATATTATAAATATTGTACCACTCTTTACTAGACTAAGTAAATATACCATTCCCCATCCTCCCATCCTCCCATCTTCATCCATCTACAACCACATACACAGACACAAACACAAACACTCAAATCTGAATTTGGTAAGAATCTTAGGTGAATTTCAGATGCATTTAATGACAAAGAATAATGTTGTCTGCTCATAACACACAACATTATAAACTAAACTCAAGTCTTTTCCTATTATTTACAGTAATAACTTTTTATTAATTTTCTTTTCTCTTTTTTATTCATTTTTAACCCGCCTGTCCCTGACCTGACCTGATTGCCATTTGCCAGAGTCTATTATATGTCGGCTGCTGCTTCACAAAAAAAAGCTGTCTTTTTGCTTTTGCTTTTGCTTTTGTTCCTCTGATTTCCCGGCGACAAGTCAGTTTTTTCTTGATCCCTGCGTCAATTAAAACGCACTTTCAACAAAATAAGACTACCCATTTTTTCTTATTTTCTGTTTTTGGCTCATACATGATACTCTTACCCACTTCTTGTTTTGTCTAAAGGAGTAACCTTGTTTCAGTTTTCATGATTTTGTATTTTTATTTCATGGAGTTGTTTCTTCTTGAAGACATGGTACTCCCTTCTGGTCAAAGAAGACATATAGAAGCCGGGAAAACGAGTTCTAAGTTTGCCTTGTTTGGTTTGTGGGATTGAATTTGAATGTGGTGGTTTTTTTTAAGGACGTTGAAAATGTTGGGATATATTTTGGAGTTAGAGATGAGTTTATTATTATTATGGTAAAAAAAGTCGAATCTTTTCTGGAACAAAAGCAGGTGATTGGATTTACTTGCTTTGCTAGGGCTTCTATCATTTCCTATACATGAAAGTAAACATGAAGGCACAAGCTAATGGGTTTCTATCAAATTCTGCAGAAGGTAGGTTAAGTTTTTGTATTCAGTTAAACACTTTCAAAACTTGTGTTCTTGTGTATTTAGCTATACGTTTGATTCTCTTTTTGCATGTTCCTCAACTAGTTTTCTCTTGTGAAGATTTATCTTTGCTTGAAGATTTAATACTTGTTGCTTTCTAATGCTTGAAGAAATTGGATTAAGCAAACTTTTCAAGAGTATTAGATTGTTTTATTTCTAATATACATATTTATTTTTATTTCCGTTTCTGGGTTAAAGGGTATTTTTTCCCTTTTGTTGTTTTCTAAATGTAAGGTTTCTGAGTATATATCGTCCGTGTCCATGATAAATACGTTAGATGTATTGATTATATATCTAGTTATTTTTTATGTACAAACTCCTGGGAAGAAAGTTTCTATCTGGACTGATCTCTAATTTTCTAAAACAAAATAAGTAATACTAAATTTAGAAATTTCTTAATTGATGACTTTGGTTTCGTTAATTGTCTTAACTTATTCTATTTAGTTTTTGTCAGAAATAAGATAGTGTTTACTCTCCAAATTCCACTGAAATTTCCATTTTCTTTGCAGTCGAGTTATTTGATGCAATTATATGATACTTCATAATCTAATTTTTTCATACATTTGAACTTTTTTCCTTTTCTTCTGGTCAACAAGTTCCACTTAGAAGTAAGCTTCAATCTGGTGGTGTGGACAGTTATCTAAATGTTATTGTGGCTAAACTTGATCTGAACAACTACCAAATGATTTCGATTTTGTCACTCTGTGTGCATCATATTTTGGCATCAGAAACTTGAAAAAATACTTTGCTTCTTTTTCAGCGGATGGTAACAATCCAATCAGTTCGGGGGTTGAGTATTGTCAGTCAGATAACCAACTCCTGTTTTGTACTTTTGCATAAATAAAAATATATGCAATATCATTGCTAAAGGAATTCAAAGGAGAGGCCTTTAATCAACTGCGATTATCTCATATTTAGTCTATAATTATTAACAACAGTTGGTTAATAATTATTTGTGATGGATAAAATTCATGTTTGCTATATTTTGAGACCTTAGTATTAGCCCTTGAATTTTATTCAGTTTTCTGAATTTGGCTTGACTTTTGACTTTATACGTATTTTTAGATGTATGTATGAATACTTCTTTTGTGAACAGGGGAGAGGAAGAGCATTAATTCAGAGCTATGGCATGCTTGTGCCGGGCCACTGGTTTCTTTGCCTCCAGTTGGAAGTCTTGTAGTTTACTTCCCTCAAGGCCACAGCGAGCAAGTATGTCCCTTGTCATTGATTCTAGAAGAGCAACTGTATCTGCATTCTGGTTTCTGACGAAATTTTCTGTGGATTAATGCTGAATCTCAGGTTGCAGCATCGATGCAGAAGGAGACTGATTTCATACCCAGCTACCCTAACCTGCCTTCCAAGTTGATTTGCATGCTTCATAATGTCACATTGCATGTATGGGAGCCTCTTATGTTCCACTCTACTGTTTTGTGGTTGATTTTCTTTTACTAGAAAGAAAAATGCTGTAATTCAAATGAAATATAATTGAATTTGTATCAGTATGTTTTGTGTATGCCCAAATCTTGGATTTCCATGTCCTTATCATACTATTGTTTTGTCTTTAGATTAATGCTGAGTAATTAGCTATTTTGCATAGTTGGCGTGTGCATATGCATTCATGTGACTCTATATCTTGGTTTATTTATTTCTGTAGTGCAATCAGGCTGGTCTTGAAAGTGTGGATTATAGGTACAAAAACAAATGTTTTTACTGGTCAGGAAGTGAAATAGAAAAAAAAAAAAAAAGATACACCTTTTTTGATTCTTTGATAGCAGTATTTGATTCAATTATTCTCATTTTAAATCAGGCTGATCCAGAGACTGACGAGGTCTATGCCCAGATGACACTTCAACCTGTAAGCAAAGTAGGTCAACCATTAATTATAATAGTCAATAACTCCGCAATATTTTTCTTTTGGTTGAAGAAATGACATGTACTTAAGTGCATTGAACTCTCTGTTCTACAGTATGAAAAGGAAGCATTATTGGCATCTGATATGGGCCTCAAGCAAAACAGGCAACCAACCGAGTTTTTCTGCAAAACTCTTACAGCAAGTGACACCAGTACTCATGGTGGATTTTCTGTCCCTCGCCGAGCAGCAGAGAAGATCTTCCCACCTCTAGTGTGTAAACTATTTTATGATATTATTTTTTTATTTGAAAGTTGATCTTTCTATATGGTTTTGTGTCTACCATTCCGTTACTCACAGCAGAGGTACTTGATAGGATTATTCAATGCAACCACCTGCACAGGAGCTAGGAGCTAGAGATTTACATGAAACTACATGGACATTCAGACATATTTATCGAGGTATCCCTCCAGAGTATTCTTCTTAAAATCTTTCACTCTTATTTAACACCAATGATATCCAGTCTTTTGGTGCTTGCTGCACCTATATAAAATTTTAGTATGTAAGATATCAATTTTAATTTTTCATTCTCATTCTGTGTTTAGAACAACTATGTGCTGGTACTAGAATTTCTTGGGGAGATGTACTTAAAAAGAAATATATAGTTTAGTGCTTTGCAAGTAACTTGTATGCTTTCATATCAGATGTAAGGAACTTAAGGATCTTCTTTTATTATACTGCTCATCTTGTTCGGTCTAGAAATATCAAATCAGATATGATGAGGATGAACCTTGGATTATGCTTCAACAAGTTGAAATATGAACTATAATTCCTGTTAGGTCCATTATATGTTTTAATACTGAATAAGAATGCAGATAAATTTAAAATTCTTGGGGATGGATTGATCTTTGAATTCTACCATGGATACATATAATTTTCTAATTTTATTCCTACTCAAACTTATCATGTTCCAAGAACTTCTGTGTTAATTTGATAGATGCTGTCTGTATGTTTACATAAATTGGAAGAAATTATACTTCACCTTCTCTAATATTAAAACCTTATGGAGATACTCAAATGTCATATGGCTCAATCTAACTTGTTAAGCCTTATGGAGCTTACCATGTTAGATGTTTCTGTAAGTTGGAAAAGCGTAGAACCATATAATAAATGTCAATTGTGCCTTGTTTGCAGGCCAGCCAAAGAGGCATCTGCTAACTACAGGTTGGAGTGTTTTTGTTAGCACTAAAAGACTGTTTGCTGGTGATTCTGTTCTTTTTATAAGGTATGGGATAGATACTTGGTAGAAAAAGATTTTAACTATACTATTGTTTCTCCTGCTGCTGAGCGGAAACTATTTGGTTTTATGTAGAGATGAGAAGTCACAGCTTCTCTTGGGAATTAGGCGTGCTAATAGACAGCAGCCTGCTCTCTCCTCATCAGTCATCTCCAGTGATAGCATGCATATTGGAATTCTTGCTGCTGCTGCTCATGCTGCTTCGAATAACAGCCCATTTACTATATTTTACAATCCAAGGTACTGTTGTGACATTTTAGCTGTAGTTATGATTCAGTAATTTTTATGATAAAGTCTAACAAATTCTGAACGATTTTTGGCAGGGCAAGCCCTTCTGAGTTTGTGATTCCCTTAGCCAAGTATAACAAGGCAATGTATACCCAAGTTTCACTTGGTATGCGATTTAGAATGATGTTTGAAACTGAGGAGTCAGGAGTGCGGAGGTACATGGGCACCATCACTGGTATCAGTGATATAGATCCTGTGCGATGGAAAGGTTCACAGTGGCGCAATCTTCAGGTTTTTAACAAATTGTGAATTTATGTGAAAGATTTTATTTCGTGTAAATCTAAATTAATGTTGTATTTTTCTATTTTTAAAAAGCTGGATTTGAATAGAATATCTAGTGTCCCTTACTGTGTCAGTAACATTATGCTATGTCAGTTGTTATAAAGGTTTTCTGTGTAGGCGATCTTTGTAGAGGTTTTTTTTTTTAAGTTGCATTATGTGTAGTGAGCATGGGGAGCAATTGATTTTAAATTTGCTGGATGCATATCTCACTGCATGGCTTGGCTGCACAAATCCCTCTTTTCTGTGCATTGATTGTAAATATTTCTTGTGTATGTTGGTTTAACTTTTTCTTCTTATAAAAATAGTGTTTGATTAGTGAATGTAAATTGGTAAATGTTTCAATTCTGTATATTATGAGGCAATCTTTTTGGAACTATGTGCGTATCCTACTCTAGGTTTTAGTATAGTTCTTGATTGTTCGAGTCAAAATTTGGTTTCTACTTGAATCAGTAACTTTCTATAGCAACTTATCCTGCCAACATTATTCCTTCTAATAGGTTGGATGGGATGAATCTACAGCTGGTGAACGTCCAAGTCGAGTTTCAATATGGGAAATTGAACCTGTTGTAACTCCGTTCTACATTTGCCCTCCCCCCTTTTTCAGACCCAAGTTTCCCAAACAACCAGGGATGCCAGGTAAATAATGATCACCATATGTTCAACTCTACTATAAGTACAAAGACTAGCTTTTTGGCTAAAGCTAGTTTTGTGGATTGGGGCATTAAGGGCTTTAATGGACACCTTGTTAGCGGGCTTAGCAAAAGTAAGTCAAATGAGTCTAACAAGGTGGAGCATTTCTCTGTCATTGATATATCATTTGAAGTTGAAAGAAATTGTGAATTTTGTTCTCATTTATTTAACTAAACTCAACTCAACTAAACCTCAATGCCCACTAGCTGGAGGTTAAAGTCATTCTTTCTATGAATTGGCAGGAATTCAAATCTCTGTTTGCTAATTAGCTCTGTTAGATAAATCTGCTCAAATTATATCCTAGCCATTATTTTTTTCTTATCAGTGATCTCTAGAAAATTATTTGCAGATGATGAGTCTGACATAGAGAATGCTTTCAAGCGAGCTATGCCCTGGCTTGGAGATGACTTTGGTATGAAGGATGCCCAAAGCTCGATCTTCCCTGGTCTGAGTTTAGTCCAATGGATGAGCATGCAACAGAATAATCAGTTTCCAGCTGCTCAATCAGGTTTCTTCCCTTCCATGGTTTCTTCCACAGCCCTGCATAATAACCTTGGCTCTGACGATCCATCAAAGTTATTGAATTTTCAAGCTTCTGCACTATCTGCACCAAATCTCCAGTTTAACAAAGCAAATCTGCAAAACCAAGTCAACCAGTTGGGCCAGCCCCCTATTGCATGGCCCCAGCAGCAGCAGCAACTGCAGCAGTTGTTGCAGACTTCTGTAAATCAACAGCAGCAACAACATCCTCAACTTCAACAGCAGCGACAGCAGCCACATCAGCAGCTTCTTCAGCCACAGCAGCAACAACACCAACCTCCACCACCACCACCACAACAACCACAACCATCCCCTCCCCCACCGCAGTCACAATCACAGTCACAATCACAATCACAATCACAATCACAGCCACCACTACCACAACGACAACAGCAACAACAGCAGCAGCAACAGCAACAACCAACACCACCACCACCTCCACAACAACAACAAATGTTCCTTCCAACAACTGTAAATAATGGTTTACTTGCCGCTAACCCAAATCAAAATGTCCAGCAACCTGGTGTTTTCTCTCAACTTCAGCAGCAGCAATTACTGACAAGCAGTACCCAGTCCCCCCAAAGTATTCTCTCCACTAATAAGAATTCATACCAATTGACATCATTACCACAAGAATCGCAGTTCCAACAACAAATAGAACAACAACCTAGTCTTTTACAGAGGCACCAGCAACAAACACAATTGCCACAATCTTCCCTTCAGTTCTTGCAACAAAACCTTGCACAGAGGACACAGCAACAGCCACCTGTTCAGCAGTTACCACAGCAGGGCATGTCAGAGCAACAACTTCAGTTCCAGTTGCAACAGAAATTTCAGCAACAACAGCAATTACTCTCTCCAACGAGCTCACTTTTGCAGCCTCAGCTGCTACAGCAACAGTTGGCCCATCAACAAAACCAGCAATTGCCACAGATTCCTGTGTCTCTGAATCAGCAGCAGCAGCTAAGTAGCAACAGCTTCTCAACATCAGTACTTGTGCAACCTCAACAGTTACCTATGAACCAACCTCCAAACCAGCATAAACCACTTACAGGAATCAGAGCACATTCTGGCCTTACAGATGGAGATGCTCCATCGTGTTCAACCTCACCTTCTACAAATAATTGTCAGGTTTCTCCATCAAACTTCCTGAATAGAAGCCAGCAAGGGCCAGCCATACTGATGGGGGATTCGGTGGTTGAGCCTGCTAGTAATTTGGCGCAGGAGCTTCACAGCAAATCTGATATCAGGATCAAACATGAGTTACCCAACTCAAAAGGACCAGAGCATCTGAAGTACAAAGGTACCTTGACTGATCAATTGGAAGCTTCCTCTTCTGGAACATCATATTGCCTGGATCCTGGCAACATCCAGCAGAATTTCTCTCTCCCCACGTACTGTTTGGATGGTGATGCCCAGTCACACCCTCGGAACAATCTTACTTTTACAGCTAATCTCGATGGAATGGCACCTGATACATTATTGTCAAGGGGATATGACTCTCAAAAGGATCTCCAAAACTTGCTCTCTAACTATGGTAGTACTCCAAGAGATATTGAGACAGAGTTGTCCACTGCTGCATTAAGCTCTCAGTCATTTGGAGTGCCAAACATACCTTTTAAACCTGGTTGTTCCAATGATGTTGCCATCAATGAAGCTGGGGTATTGAGTGGTGGACTATGGGCCAACCAGACTCAACGTATGCGGACATATACAAAGGTCAGTTATCCAATTTATTCTCTTCACTGCAGTGCTGCTTCTACTTAAATGAGAGCTAGTCTAGTGTGTCAAATATAAAGTTTAGATATTTCTCATCTATTTCCAATGTTGATATCTGTACAAGGAATTCCAAATAGCTATATGCAGGACCAGGATGTGTTGCCCAGCTTGCCTTTATTACGTGCCAATGCCAGAATTTCTATCTGACTATTGGTTCTTTATTGCTCAATGTTTATACCTTTCCGTCCTTGCTGTATCCAGGGGGAGGAAATACAAACAGTAATCCTGGGATATTTAATGGTTTAAACTACTCTTACTAGTTGATGTCTCTAGGTTTTTGGTCAACTTGCAATGTCTAAATATCTGACAAGCTATCGTAGTCTTTTTATCAAGTGAACAAAGATGGTGCAATTAGGATATGAAATGCTCCACTTTTTCTTCTCATTTTTTTTGGTTTTCCTTGACATCTTAAATGTTTATTCTGATTTTAACTCTTGAAGGTCCAAAAGCGCGGCTCTGTAGGAAGATCTATAGATGTCACGCGTTACAAAGGTTATGATGAGCTGAGGCATGATTTGGCGCGCATGTTTGGAATTGAAGGGCAGCTGGAAGATCCTCAAAGTTCTGACTGGAAGCTAGTATATGTTGATCATGAAAATGACATCTTGCTTGTTGGTGATGATCCATGGGAGTAAGTAAAAAATCATCCTGTTATCTCGTAGCGTTTTTTGTCAAATTTGTTTGTTCTCAACTAATCATTTGTAACTACTTGCAGTGAATTTGTAGGCTGTGTTCAGAGCATAAAAATACTTTCATCGGCTGAAGTACAGCAAATGAGTGTAGATGGGGATCTGGGTAATGTGCCAGTTCTAAACCAAGCTTGTAGTGGGACTGACAGCGGGAATGCGTGGAGAGGTCACTATGATGATAACTCGGCTGCCTCATTTAATCGATAGGGGGATATTTATAACTTAGAATTTGAACTGTGCATGAGTTGTAGCAGTGAAGAGCAGTATCATAATATGAATATAGTTCACAACCCTTGGCTCGCTCTTCTTAAAAATATAGTGCAGTAGTAGCTGGTTGACAGAAAGATCAACTCTCTTGATACTGGCATCTACTGCGTGGCTTTTGACAACAGAGCAATATTTAGGCGCACAGAGCATATGAAATTGGCTGTATAATTAAATCTTACCCTCATTGAAAGCTGATCTGACATCCACTTTCATACTACTTGTAAATGGTGTTATTTAGAGGAACGATGAACAGGAATATGTAGTGACAGCCGCGTCTATTCCTCGAAGATATATAAGTAGAATCATTTTTGCTTATATTGCAAGCGTTTCCTAATTCTGTTTAGTGCTGTGTACATTATTGCTACAAAAATGGAAAATTGATTCAAATAAACATCTCTACTAAAACATTTTGGTAGAAAACAGCGCCTTGCTCTTATGTTGTGGAGAAGCAGTAACAATATCACCTGGAGAAAGGCCAAGATTTGTTTGTTATTAAAAAATTCACAGGTAGCCCAAAAACGATTCCAGTCTTTTATCAATAAGACAATAACCATGCTTGCCTGTTGGCTCTCCCATTAATTCATCTTCTATATGAAGTGAGAGTTTTCCCTGATACAACTAGAACTATTAAGTCAATTATGAATAAATGTTCAACAAATTAAAGGAACAACCCATATCTATCTTCAAACACAATTCATGTATTCCATTAAATTGTAACCCAAAGGGCAACATAAAATCCTAGCAAAGAAAGACAAAGATGCAATCCAATTATATTCAAAGCAAGATTACATTCAAAATCCGTATGCCTTGAAGCGACTCATCCAGAAAAATTCAGTAGTACATAATAAAATTTGCCTAGACAAACAACTAAGAGAGCACAGCCATAACATCGGATGCTCTTAGAGCAATGTAGTTGGTACCATCGTTGCCCTTGAAGTCGTTCCCAGCATACTTGGAGTACAACACTGTGTTCCCTGGTGCAATGGGTAGTGCTTTTCTGTTACCTTCCTCATCTAGAGGACCAGGTCCAATGGCTACTACCTAATCCATCCAAAGCAAGAAGCATCATGTCAATCTCGTGTCATTCTTAATCCAAGTATTCAGGAAAATGGCACAATACCATCAAAAGGGAAAAAAAGATGCCAATTCTTACCGTGCCAATGGAAGGCTTCTCCTTGGTTGCCTCAGTTAGCAACAGACCTCCAGTGGTTTTCTCCTCAGCCTCAGCAATCTGCACCCAGATGTTAAATAACCAAACAAGCCAACATATAAGACTCTGATTGGTTAAATTACCCTGCACAACAAATTGATCGTTATAGAAAGAGTACAAACCTTTATGAATACTCTATCATTCAAAGGCTTAAGATCCTTGATATCATCTGTATCAAGAATGCCAACTATGTCATCCTCCTTCAGAATGAGATGGTTTGAACCACTGAACTCCACCTCAGTTCCTGCATACTTGGAATAGACAACCTGGGTCCCGGTCTATACAAAAGAAGCAACAAGTAGAAAAGTTAATAGAATGGAGACATTGAAACATGAAATGAAACCACCCAATCATTAAAAATCACCTTCACGCTTATGTCCACTTTGTTTTTCCCAATTGACTTCCCCTCGCCAACAGCAACCACCTCACCTGATTGAGGCTTTGATTGGGCTATTGTTGGTAGCAAAATACCACCATCGGTTTTCTCATCTACCGTCTTTATTTTGACCAACACTCTATCACCCAAGGGTTTAAGCGAAGTGTACTGCAGGGCCACAAAAAGAAAACCAATTGAAAAATAGTCAACTCAAATAAACAGATCCATTATAAAACAATAATGGAAACCACACAAAGTAACAATGGATCATGCCAAGTCACATAATTATCCATTTAGAATTAAATTGAAAGACTTGGGAGTTCAAAAATAATATGGCAGGCTCATTTATGCCTCGATTCAATTCAGTGGTGCATTTGGCACCGTCACATCTATTTAGTAACTTCTGGCTGAAATGGATTGCACATTTGTTGATAAGAAAAAAAAAATTGGATAGTTTTCAGAGAAACACAATTGAAATCGCTTATACTTCAAAGCACTTTCTTGGAAAACACACCCAATATGCACTAACTCGTATCCCACATCCATCAGACACTATCGGTTTCATAACAAAAATTCCAAATTAATCGATAACCAGGAATTCTAATGCATTGGAGCAGGGTAACCAATACCTTGGGAGCAACCGCAGTGGCTGCTTTCACGACGAAAGAGCGAAAGGAGCGTTGACTGAGAGTGGTTCCAACAGAAGAGAACTTGACAGAGGAGGGTCTTAGGCCTTCAAATGAAGCTAAACCCCTTGCAGGAACCGCAATTGATGATGCTGTCAGCTGAGAGGTGGACATTTTAAAATACAGAGAAGGAGAGAGCTAGTGATTTTGATAAGGTTGAATTAGAAATGTAAAAAGGAAGAGTCGAGAAGATAAAACCCTAAATGCTTTGAAGTAGAGGGTTTTTTAAAGATGATAAGATGCTTCTAGAATTACTTCAACGCCTCTCTCTAAACGGTTTCGTTTTAGTTGATAGATTATTCTGGAACAAACTACTACCATTTTACATATATGTATAATGATATACAAATTGGTAGAGATTAAATTATAAACTCAAAGCTTAATTTGTTATATTGAGTAGAGGTCTCAATAACATTTGTGACCCTATAAAAGGTACTTTGAAGGCCTTTTAATAATATAAGTTGTCGTCTTAAAAACATTTATGACCTTATAAGAGTTATTTTGGAGTCTTCTAATAATATAAGCATACATTAAAGAAAGTATTTCAAATTTATTTTTCTTAACTTTTGAGATACAAAATCATTAATTAATTTTTTTGTATTCAAATTTAGAAACTAAATCTTTTTCAATTGATAATATAACCAAATTATCTAATATTTCTTGTGACATAGTTTAACGCAAATAAGATTTTATTAACTTTAATTTTGAAAAACTTCTTTCTGTTGAAGTTATAATAACAAGAATAGTTAATAGTATTTTATAAGCTATCCATGCATTTGAAAAAGAATTAACCTTTTTTTTATTTTATAAAATCTACTATCTTAAGTAGTGTTTTAATTTCCACATTTATAATTTCTTTTAAAACTTTTAATTCTGAATATAAATCTAAACCATAAATATTAGAGAGCATGTCATGTTTTAAAAAGTTTTCAAGATTTAAACAATATTTCTTCAAATTATCATCATTAAGCAATTTTAACCTTTTTATAATATAAAAAAACCAAAATTATCACTATATATTTCAAATTGTTCAAACCTACTTTGAAGTGAGGAAATGACATGATCAACTAAATATATGAAATAATTTATTCCAAAAGATTTTTTAACAGACAATTTCATCTATTCGTTTTCATTCTCATCAAATTGTTTTTTTTTTCTATTTATTGGACGTTTTCACGAAATTTGGTTTTATATTAATTTCTTCTGCAATCTCTTTAGCAAAAATCATAGAAGATATAAACTCATTTTCTCTATATTTTTCAAAAAACAAAACAAAACATTTCAACTGATCTATTGCAACAACAATGTCCATATTTTTATATTGTAAATATTTACTAATAGTATTAACAGCAAATAACATTTCATACCAAATAATCATGCCTAATAGAAATTCAAAATTTTCAATCTCATATATTACTAAAGAATAGCTTCACTTTTTATTTTAAGATTTTCACTAGTTTCTACTAATTGATATAAAACATCTCTTATTTGTGGAGCTTGAAATTTTATTGTTTTAACACTTTCAACATGACTTCCCAACGTGTTTGTGATATTGGCTTAAGTGTTAAATTAGAAACACGATCTTCCAAAATTTTTCATTGTTTTGTAGAAGAAGAAAATAATAAGTATATACATTGTGTCACTCCAAAAAATATAATAGCATTAGCACATGAATTAGTCATATCACAAAGAACTAAATTAAGACTATGACAACCACATGGTGTATAAAATGTTTTAGAATTTATATCTAATAATCTTTTTTGCACACCTTATTGTTTACCTTTCATATTAGACCCATTATCATATTCTTATCATCTCACATTATTTACATCAAGTTCAAGATTGTTTAGTATACTTGTGTCTTATGAATACAATAAAAAGATACTTTGACTAGAAGTATCGTCCACTTTTATAAAATCTATAAAATACTATTTTTATTGGACTTATTGAAATATCTACGCATCTTAATATAAGTGAAATTTGATCTTGATGACTTGTATATGGGGTACAATCAAGTATAACTAAAAAATATTTTGATTCTTTGATTTTTTTTTTTTAATAATGGTATTTATTATTTCTAATAGACAAAATGTTGGATTTGATAGGAAATTATTTAACAATGGTACTTTCATAAATATATGTAAAAAACTTATAACAAATTTTGATGTTTTTTGCCTTTTCTGGGGCCCCTTGGACCGACCTTGATAAGAAATTATACAATAATGGTATATTTGTAAGTATATTAAAAAAAAACTTATAACAAATTTAGACCTCTTCTTGCCTCTATTTTTTTGGAGCCCTAGGCTGCCTTGCATGCCTAGTGCTTAAGTCGGCCCTGATATTGAGTGTAAAACCCCTCCCTAACCGGGTATTTCCTAAGTATCTCTTGACCATTGAAAACCTAAAAAACGCACGTCTAGGAAATAAGTTTGTTTTAAAACCCTGTTTAGAGAATAAACCTATAATTAAAATTTTTTTATTTTAAAACTATAATATACTCATAGTACAAGTCAAATAACAAAAATTCCCTTCTTGGAGTAAATTATTAAATGCATGGTAATAATTACTAGGAAATACACACTTTTACAAACCTTACTAGAAATTATGACTTCTTTCATCAACACAAACATATTTACTTCATTATAGAACATGAACATATTTACTACATTATGAAATATGAATACAAGTACATCACTAAATACAAACCAAAAATAATTCAATAGTCATCATTAAAACAAAGTCCTTAAAGTCTCATAACAACATCCTCTCATGCTCGTAGCGTCCCTTGGATTCCTCTCCCAGCTTCATGTCTTAATCCTTACCTGCAAAACATTTAAACATCGTGGGGTGAGCGCTAATCGCTCAATAAGGGAATATGACTATTCTAACTTTTATGGATTTCTTAAACATTCATAAACTTACAACATATCATTCATTGTCAATGTCATAAATCATAGTCACGATATTCAAATTAACTTCCTTATACACATAAGTCATAGAGTATATATATATAACATCATAAAATACTAAACATATATGACTTATGCAATATTCATAATCATGGCATGCCCATTTCTTTTATCTAGGTATTTGACATTTCGTTTATCTTTACTATCCGATCGGATTCATAGTTTCCATAAAATTTCCATTACTTTGATATTGGTTTCACACCTCAAGAGACTCATGGAACTCATTTACCATTACTCTGATCTTGGCCTTATGCCTCAAGAGACTCATAGTAATCATACTCCATTACTCTGATCTTAGCTTTGCGCCTCAAGAGACTCATGGAAATTTTACTCCATTACTCTGATATTGGCTTTGTGCCTCAAGAGACTCATGAAAATCTTTCTTTAACATTTCATAAACTCTCTATAATTCAACTAAAGTAGGCTATATACATTATCATTGAGAATGCATTCATAAGGGATAACATCTCCCTTGAACATACATAAACATTACATATGCATTCATCATACATGTCATTTATAGCTAACTTATGAACACACTCATTCATAACGTTCATTCATCTAGCATATAATCATGACCAATTTCATAAATCTTTAGTCAATTGAGCGAAATTCCTTGTCATGAATATTTTCTTAATATTTCTCATTTTCTTAATTCACTCAATTCTCATGATACATAAGGAGTTTCACTACGTTTCTTTTACCGCTCTTGTTCAAGTTAAGCCATAGGATTATTTGGTGCCTTAACCGAATTTCCAAAGAAATTCATAATTTTTATTTGGAAGTTGGATGCTGCAGTATTATTTTGTATTCCATGGCATGTATAGTTTGAACCAATTCTTAGCCAAAACATAAAAGGTTTAGGTCTGTTTCTTATATTTCTAATGCTTCAAGAATCAACTCAATCCGATCTCTATAACTCAAGTTATGGCTGATTTAGGGAAGCATGTGCATAATAGACATTAAAATGCCAAGTCCCATAAAATTTTTCTCCTTTGTTCATTCATCATCCAATTATCATTCAAGCATTCCCCAAACACAAACCAAGTCATAAAAGCCACATAAAACCCTCCCTCTTACATTCAACAAGTGTCAACCATGATCCAACTATAAGTCTCTTAAGTGGCAATATCATTCTCCTTTTCTAACACAAACATCAACCAACACCAATTCAAACAATACATAAGCAAACCATAGCATTATACATCAAATTACATAACAAAAATTAAGGTTCACTAACCCTAGGTGTCGATAACATAGCTTAAAGAGAGGTTTTCCCCTTACCTTGGCAATCAAAACATGAAAACACTTCTCATTGGCTCCAAATAAACACATTTACCTATAACATGCATTAACACTCATGAAATTGCTTTAATACATTCAAACTTATCAAGATAGGGTTTTAGGGATTACCTTAATCCCTTCAATTTGAATCTCCTTAAGGTAATAAGGGTCATCTGACATAAATTTTGCATTTAAGGGCATTTTGGTCACTTATACTATAACATAATTATTACACTCATTTAATACCATTTGACTTCTCTTAAACACTTGGTGATTAAGAAATCCCATTAGGTAATTGACTAAATTACCCTTAGTGTACTTTTATAGATACTTGATTCATATGGATTTGTGTGAAAAGACCATTATACCCTTGGTTATCGTTTAAGTCATTTAACCATATCAATCTACTTTATGATCATTCTACCCTCATTTCTCTTTAATGACATCACTCTTTAATGCTTTACAACAGCCACGTCTCGAAATGCATGCAAAATGACCATTTTACCCTTCCTTTCAAAAATTACTCGTAAGGGTAGAATTTCATACCTTAGGGCATCGGAATAGTGACGCGGAGTTTACATTGAGGCTTTGTCAAACATGTTAAAATTAAACCTTCACAGTCTCATTTTGATAAACTAATTTAATAATAGGGCAATACTAGGCTCACAATCTAATTTCACAAACTTTCTCTCACAATCGTTATGTGGCAGCTCATAATTGGTTAAGCAGGAAAATTTCTCAGAAACTAATTGCAAGTTGCCATGTTGTGGTTGTAAGAGAAAATTTGTGAAATTGGATTGTAAGCCTATTTTTTCCCTTAATAATATCAATTTTGCTTGTGAATCCGTTTTTGATATAAACTATCATAATATTTGTACCTATACGTTTTGGTCCAAGTATAATTTGGTCCAAGAGCGACTATCAACTAGAGGACATTCTTATCAAACACTTACATTATAAGACACAAATATTAAAATAGAAATGAGGGGATATTTAATGGTATAATTGATTTTATTATTTGAAAAAATAGAGACAAAACAATATGTGCATCATTGCAATCTTTAAAAAAAAAAAAATCTATAATTATATAAAATTAAAAAATAATGCAATATATATTTAAAAAAAATAAAACTAAAATATAAAGTATAGTTTCAATTATTTTTCCTTAGTTTTCCATTTAGTCTATATTTTTCCTATGCCTTCATTTATTTTTTATTTTGACATGTGTCAGTTTCTTATTGATTTGTTTTTTTTTTTCAAATTATTGTAGTTAAAAAAAATATTTTATATTAAGCTATATTACACATAAAATTACCATAATATCCTTAATAAAGTTAAGTTAATGATTTTAAATTATTAAGTGTCCTCACTTTGTCTTTTTTAATACAAGTGTCATATAACGTAAATGTTTGATAAAAGTGTCTTTTAACTGATAATAACCCAAAACAAAATGATATTCACACTTCACATAGACTAACATTATTATATAATTATATTATTCTATAGGACTAAAATGTACTTAATCCAAACTTTAGGAATGAAATTGTTATTTTTTCGCACAAGGATAAAGGTGGAAATTTCCGACCCGACCCAGTGGGCCTGCCTGGGACTGGCTCAGCCCGATATTAGAATGGGTCTGGGAGGGCCGAGTTACTATTCACGACATGGTGAGTTGTGAACAGTAACACAAAAAGACATTAAAAAAAATGAAAAAAATGACAGGTTAGGCGAGTTGGCCCGGCCCGGACCGACCCGCACTCTAATATGTTGGGTTAGGGTTATATGGTCAGGTTGGGCCCACCCTATAACGCAAGCCTAACCCGGCCCACACATGACGATGGGACCGACCCGACCCGCCATCAACCCTAACACACCCCGAGTCGAGCCCAACCCGCCCCAACTTGGGTTTTTTTTCCACCTCTATTTGCATTCGTCCCTAAAGTTTGACATCTGTTCACTTTAGTACTTTACCCCGTACTATAGTATACAAACACCTAAGTCTTATTAGATCACCCACGTTAGTGTTATTATTCCATTTTTCACAAACTTTTCAATAAAAATATATAATAAACTCACTTATCTTGTAAATTTTATTTTAAAAAAATACTTTTCCTTTTTTCCTAAATAATAGACACTCTCCATCTCACTGCCATAATCTCTTAGGGTAATACTAGGTTTACATTTTTTTTACACATTATTTCTCTTACATAATTATATGGCAAAAGATGATTGGGTGAAAAATAATTTTTTATCCAATCATCTTTTACCAGATAATTATATAAGATAAATAACGTATAAAAATGATGTAAACGTAGTACTATTGAATCTGTCACCCACCTCTCACTATTAATTAGCAACCCCACTCCGATTCACCTCCTCACCTGCCAGCCCCTACCTAGTTGAACCCTCCATTATCTCTCATTGCCATTGGTAGTAGACCTACCTAACTTCGTTCAACGCCCACCCAATCGAATATTGCATCCTTATCCTCACCTCCTTCATACTCCCATCTTCCGTTGAATGCACCTCTGCCTGCCATCCTATTGCTCTCTTGCAGCCACATCAGCCCTTGCCTTTCCACCCCGCATCAGCTCACCCTGCTCCACTTTTCATGGCATTCTTACATGTTCTTTTTTTTTTTTTTTTTTGGGTGGACAAAGACGTTTTGCGGATAAGCGTGAGAGGACACACTTCTCATAAAGTACATGTGATGTAGTGCCTTGAGTTTAGTACACAGAAATTGTAAGGACAAGGTGTGAGCAACATGCAATAGATGAATGCAGAACAATTGCCATTCGTGCGTTGGTGTGCACAACATAGAGTTTAAATAGTGGGAAATTTACTTGTTGGCAAATAACACGCATAAGAGAAGTGACCATAATGCATTGGTGTGGACTGTGGAGACTGCCAAATTATGAAATTTGTTGGCTAGGGCAACACAGCAGGATATTGTTACACGACTTGACAAGATGACAGATACATCAAATGAATAGAAAAAAATATATAATATATAAATATAATTTAATAATTTAAACATAATTCTTTACCGTTTCTAAACATGTAATGGAAAGTTGAAATATAAGCATACAGAGGAGTGTGATGAAGGGGTGTAGGAAGAAAATTGATTTTAGTTGGGTTAATGGTAATATTCAACAAATAAGGGGTCAGAGGAAGGACGAATTTAGAGAGTTAGGACCAAATGTTAATTCAACAACAAAGAGGGCAAAATAAAATTTGGATTCCTAGATAGGGATGGGCATCTGGCCCAGCTCCAATGGGTCGGGTTTTACCCAAAACAGTTGGGTACAGGGTCGGGCCCAGGGCCCAATTTTCATACCCGTCCTTTGGTACGGACCTGATATGGATATCATCCTCGGCTCGGTCTGTACCCGGTCCGACTTGGCCCAAATTAGACCCAACATATATATAATTTTAAATATTTATAAGATTTCATACAAAAACTTTTATATTTAGTTTTTTTAATGACATGATGTGACACCCCGTGTCACGGAGTAATTATTTGAAGTTAATTTGATTGCTTTTGGGGTGTAAACTGCAGGAAATGGAAAGCATGGAGGGCTTAAGAGAGATTTTCATGGATTAGTATATAAA
>WYDK02000014.1:3002968-3019854 GCA_009867345.2 Toxicodendron radicans
GATCTATTTCTTTTGACAGGAACAAAAATGGATAGTAGCGGTTTTGTTCATCGTTCCTGTCTATGCTAGTGAGTCAGTAAGATTCTTATTCTGAAAACCTGTTTGTAACTTCTTTTAATGGTTGCTTTACCACTAATCCAAAGGAAAGATTATCTTTCCATGATCAAGGCCCTTTACATTGCAAATAATTTAGCAAATTAGACAATATACTATTTCACCTACATCAAACTTGCATTGTGTCATGTCCCAAAACAATTCTACTGTCTGATATTTGATGAAATGTTGAGGTGGAACAATTGGTACCCTTATGTACCTTCTTATGCCTTGAGCTGCCTTAAATGTTTAGAAGAAATTACAAACTATATAATTTGCTATAAGCGTCTAAACAAAAGCTTAGTTTATGGCACAATTTAATCTGGAAAAAACTTGGGAATGCATGAGTTTGCAATTTCTATCCTTGAATTATCATCTGTGGCCTCTTGTACGGAATTAGCACAAACATCATTTGTCACAGAGGAAAGGAAAATGATAGCAGATGCTTGATTGCATGTCCTGTTCTTGCTACTAATTTTGATGACTTTTAGTTCATATCTACATGATAATGATATTTGTTTATTGGCTTCCCCAGATTTTATCACTGTGGAAACCGATGTTCTCTCTTGCATGCGACATTTTAAGAAATTGCTATGAAGCATTTGCCCTGTATTCTTTCGGAAGCTATTTGATTGCTTGTCTAGGTAAGCTACACTCTTTTAGTTTGTCTTGAAGAATGTTTGCTTATTCTCTCTACTTTGATGTGTGACGGTGCTAAACTATCTAATGTAGCTTTATGATGTCAATGTCTTTTAATAATTAACAAATTTGAAGCACTTTAAAAGGAGTTTGATGGACGAAGAAGGATAAGAAGTACTGAACTTGATAAACCGTTTGCTCATCAAACGAAATTATTTCTCTTGCTGTACATGGCTCAAAGTATCTCTATGAACTTTTCCAGCACATCAACTTCTATGACATTTCTTAACCAAGATTGACTTGATGAATTTATGTTTCATCGAAATATTAATCTAGGTGGAGAAAGAAGAAGCATAGAATTCCTTGAAAGTAAATCAAGAAAGCAGCTCAGTAAGCCATTGTTAGCTGATGAGAATCAAGTTTCGCAAAAAGGGTGGTTCAGTAACTTCTTCTTCCGACCATGTGTTCTTGGAAAAGATCTATTCTCAATACAAAAGTTTGGTCTTGTACAGTATGTAAGCTACTAACTTTTTTGTTGTTCCATTTGATTGCGGTCTGGTTGAGTCCTGACATCTGTTGTTAACTCAGATGATTCTGAAGACACTTTGTGCATTCTTGGCATTAGTGTTGGAGCTCTTTGGTGTTTATGGTGATGGGGAATTCAAGTGGTACTATGGGTATGTGCAACCCAGTCTCGCTTTATTAGAGCATAGAGCTCAGATAATTAAGTGATCCTTCCTATCAGTTGTGTTATCTTGTCTTTACCAAGGATTTTTTCCTTAAAAAAATGATATTTTCTTTAAAACTAGTATCACCTTCATTGTTAGTTTCAAATGTTAAGATAGATGTATCACATTTGGTGCCTATACTTGTACGTAAAATAACAAAAATATGTGGCACATGGTTTGGAAGCAGAAATTTGTCTTCATTTTATCATTTTCTGTCGTGAATTCTGTATTTTTGTTACAAGACAGTAAACAATGTTCTTCTGATTTATTTTTCCTCCCCAACCATTAAACTGCCATCTCTTGCAGGTATCCATACATTGCAGTAGTACTGAACTTCAGCCAAATGTGGGCATTATATTGCCTTATCAACTTCTATAACGTAACTCATGAAAGACTTCAGCCAATAAAGCCACTAGCAAAGTTCATAAGCTTCAAGGCTATTGTGTTTGCAACTTGGTGGCAGGGTGTGGGTATTGCGCTATTATGTGCATTAGGAGTTCTTCCCAACAAAGGAAAACTAAAAAATGGATTGCAGGATTTTTTAATTTGCATTGAAGTAAGTTGTATAATTTTCTAAAGTTCAAAAATTCACTTTTCTTTGAGATGTCTTATGTTATTATATAGTACCCTAATATTTCAAGTAGCTGACATATTACGTATGCCCCAATAATCTAAGGATAATCTTTGTGAATTTAGTTCTGCATGGATGTGATTCTTCTTCTTTCTATAGCCATGACTGTACAGATATCTATGGCATTGCAGATGGCCATTGCAGCAGTTGCTCATATGTTTGTCTTTTCGGCCAAACCCTATCGTCATCTTCCAGCTCCTGAGCCTGGGAAATTAACTACCAGAAGAACCGAAGAAAGACTAAAGTTAGAGGAGGGAGACAAGAAACCAGTCATGGTTGAGAAAACTAAAATTAAAATTGATGCACCTGGAACAAGCATCACTGAAAGCGTTCAAGACATAGTCGTTGAAGGTGGCCAACGAGTAAGTTCTCACTAATATTCTAAAATGATATCCAACATATGTTCTTGAAGATTTTATACTTATATTGAATTTTATTAATCAGGTTGTCGAAGATGTTGTATTGACCATAAATCAAGCCATAGGACCTGTGGAGAAGGGTGTGACAAAGATCCAAGAGAAGTTCCATTCTAAACCATTGAATTCAGATGATAAGGAAGAAGAGTCGGAGTTCAAAGTTGAGGAACATGTGGAAGAAAATCTAAATGGAACCAAAAATTCTGCTTCAGTTTAGAGAAAAATAATTAGTTAAGATTGTGATGGAGATGAACCGTCACATTTGCATGATTTTATTGGTTCTGAACTCATGATTGTGTATATAGGTTTGGCCAACTATTCAATATTAATTCTTAATGCGAAGGATTTGTGACTTCTTGTGGGAAGTGGGTTTGCTGACAAAAATTATCGCTGGCTAAGTTGGGCAGCACCGTATACTACTGGTGACTATAATGTAAATTTATTGCCATGAAAAAGAGCCTGTATTTTAAAACGAGAATGGTTATCTATATTGCAACATCTTGGTTCAAAGCTTGAAGACAACATAATCGCTTTTATACGGAAAGAAAGCAAATAGAAGAATTCAGTTGGCTCTCTATCAAGTTCAAGTATTATGCATCATCTATTTTATAGGATAAGGTCTTATTTGGGGCTGCAAATATCAGTTGCATTTTTTGGCCCCTAACTGCATTACTCATCTGAGAGGCAAGTCAGACAAAGAAAGCCAATTGTCATTTGGCTACCATCTAATAAAAGTATAAAACTATGCTTGCAAAACGAACCAAAAAGCTCATATCATTGAAATGCTATAAGATTTTCAAGAGGTTCTCTGCTATGACCGTATGACTTTAAGTTGGGTAATATACACATGATGCTTATATAACTGTATATATCATTTCTATACCGTTAAAGAACTAGCATATAGGTTCAGTTTCATCTTCCATCAGATCCAGAGCAACATATGGTTGAACAACACTCAAGGCAGCCAAAACATGCTAGGGCAGTGCAGATTTGAGTCAAGACAATTACACTTTGGTCATTTAGCTTAGAACAGCACTGGATGCAACACATGCAACAGCACTTGTTGCACATACTGCTGCAACAGTTGGATGCCGCCTTCACAAATATCTCCGCAACCTCTGGTAATTTTGCTTCTTCAGCCCCTGGAGGAATGTTTTCAGTTGTTGCAATCAAGTCACCAAAGCTGATGCCGAGGCTCTGTAGAGATATTGTTTTTGAGGCTCCAGAATCTACTATCTTTTGACTACCACTTCTCTCTGATCCCTGTTTAAGTTTATTTTCAATGGAACTATTATCGGAACAACGCTTATTGGAATTGTTTTCAAATGCTTCATTCAACAATAAATCCGAAAAATGGATTTTGTATTTCAAGATTCAAGAACATGTTTAATGTCATCTTCTGATGAGAAAACTCTGGTCTAATATGGTATTTAGAAACAGAAATACCAATAGTTTTCTTTGTAAAGACTTTGATTTTGGGAAAAACAAAAATGTCAAAAACGAAGTTCTTGGTTACCTTAATAAAAGTTGAAAATTTTCCAAAAACGTTTTCTGAATAGTGACCGACTGACCGCCAAACATACTTTTGCTTGTTTTTGGATTCCAAAAGAACAAAAAAAAGGATCCAAAAATCATACCACATGGCTCCTCCTAAAAATTCCAAAACTTTGATTTAAACAAGAAAATAAATTGCGAGCGACAATTGATCCGGCTAGAAGGATCCAAGTGCCCTTTTACCATTTGAAGGGAAGTGCAGGATACACGGGATATACAGTGATTAAGAAGAAAACAATGATTCATAAAGTCACCAAAAAAGTTTTATACTTGGTCAATTAGTTTCAACAACCATTCTTAGTTATTAATTAGATCGATCCACATAAGAATTGTAAGAGTTTTTTTTTATTTACTTTTTTATACTTTGATGAAACACTACAAAATCGGAGCTGAAGAAAACAAATGTAAGTCAAAGGATGCGGATTCAGTTACTAAGACACATAGCAATATCTTAGCAAAATTTAACATCAATGTTTACCTTCTTTATGCTTGGTGATTCTGTTCTCTTTCCTTCATCAGTCTCCAGTATGATCATAGAGGTATACTCGGAAATAACGCCAGTCTGTACACTCATTTTAGCAACCTGCCAATAAAAAGGGAATAACAACATCAAGTCCTTTTTCCAAGAAAATGTATACTGGGTTACAATACGTGGAAGCCTACTTCCAGTTAATGCAGCTAGTAGAGAGTCTCATGCAGCCAGATCCACAACCCTCCAGATGGTCCACTTACTCAGCAAAGAATTTTTCAAAAAAATTCCGGGAACATCAGACCAGAAATCAAAAACCAAAAAGATTTTGGGAAAAAAGTTGATTTCTGCTTAGGATAGGACTTTGATATAAATTCCTTTGGAACTTAATGAATACAGATGTCATTTGATTTTTTTTTATTCCATAAACTTCGAAAAGAATTTGTTCCCATTTCACATCCAATGTAATCCACAGAAAGAGAAAAATATAAACATAGCAAAATAAGAAATTGGAATGCAACAGACCTTCTCCTCCAGCTGTTTATCTTCTGAAAACCATGCTTGAGCCGTGAGTAAATCAATTTGTTGCTTTGCAAATACCTGATACAGAAGACGAAAATTGTAAATTTACTTGAAATAAGGTGCAAAGTTATAGAGATTCTACATGTAACAATGAGATATTTTATCAGGCATTTAAGCATAACCTAATATAGGGATCATGTGAAAAGATGAACTAAGCCCTGATAACTTTTACAAAATGCATATTAGATTTTCTTAGTCTATTTGGGGAGTAATTTCTTATTCAAGGAGTATGACTTCAAGCCTATAAAAAGGCCTTAGATCTAATTTGTTTTCACACTTTGATGATTAATAAATATATTGTAATTTCCCTCACCTAAATTCCTTCTACTCTCTTCTAAATTTATTTATTTCTTAGCTCTCTCCTCTGTCTCTCTTATTTCTCTCCTTCTCCTACATCAAAATTTCTTTGTAATAAAGACAACATATTGAATCATAACCCAGGAGTTAATAGATACAGGATTTAAACGTGTACTCTTTGATATGGATCCCGACCATACAGTAAGCCTTAGCTTAATACGCATAGCAGGTAAAAGTCATTGTGAGAGAATCAAAGATATCAAGAGCACGTTACAATACATCTTTGCAGCCACCAAAGAAGAAAAAAAGAGAGAGAGAAAAAGAAACTCTAGAGGGGCACCAAATGGTATGATATCAACAACTTGGATAAATGTTACAAGTCAGTGCCTTACTCTGTCAAGAGGTATGTCCTTTGCATGTTGTGTCTTCAATTCTATAATAAAATCACTCAAATCTCCCAAGAGACCTTTAGCTTTAAGATTATCAGGAAAATTTCCCTGGTACCTCCCAGATATAATCAATGGGGTTTCTGATGTACAGTCTGGAATACGAGAAGGGTACATCTATAACAAAAATTGCGAAAAGCCTTCATAAGTATGGAATGTGACAAATAACAAAACTGAATTCAATAAACTGTTACATACAAACCTATCTGGTTTTGAAACAGGAAGAGAGCTCCCTACCAGAGACAATTTGGACAAGTTTTATGAAACTTCCGGAAAAACTCTGATAATTTTAAGAGGGATATATGATGATTTTTATCATTTGGGAGGAGGTTTTACAATATTCTGACATTTTCGTTTAAATTCAACGGAAGCTAATGGAAATTTTATGAACTTACCATACACATTAAACCAATGTCCATAATATGTATCACCTCATGTGTCAGACAATCTCAATGTTTGAAAATTATAAAACCATTATACACAGGTGCAACAAATAACATACTATCGCTAACATGATCAATATGAAAAAACGATAGACTATTACAACTGCAAGCAAGTGAAAATAACTGGAATCACACCAAATTACACGGTAAAATCTTAACAGAGGAATCTATTAATGATATGAAAAGAAAAATGGAAGAATATGAGACAACAAAAATATCTAAAAATGCTAAGCAAAACCTAAATAAAAGAAGCATACCTCAAACTCATCAAGATCTTTTAACATGTCAATGGTTATATTTGCAAGAACTGTTGATAAACCTTTGGCGAATAATTTTTGCAAACCGAGCTCCACTGAATCTGATCAATTGAAAAATCATAAAAGGTAGATGATCAGCAATACGAAAGAAAAGCCAAAGTTTTTACAAAATTGTTGTTATCTAAAACCAGTTAGTTGTACAAACAACTGATAATATAATTTTTGAATGTTAATAATAAAAGGCGATTGGCATAGCTGCAAGCCTAAGGGCAAAAGGCTCGATTACCCAATTGGTAGTTGAATCTATATCAATGAATAGCGGCACCAAGTTTAACAGTCTTAATGATTCATGAGTTAAAACCATAGAGAATCCCATATTATATTGTAAATACAGATATCAAATAAAGAAGTGAAATCTAACAATCAGGAGTGACCCACTCAAGATTTTGTAGACCTGTAACATGTTCTAAAACATAACCAGGCATCTCATAAGGTTCAATAGTTAAATGAGAATTAGATCACGCATAGGTCCGACAACAAAGTTTCATATCACTCAAACAACCTTGCAGGCCATATATATATATATGGGTTGCATGAACCAAAACCTCATTAATAGATAAGAACTCATTCCAACATATTCCCAATAAATATAATTTTTTTTTTGACAACTTTGAAGTGCAGAACTGACCTGAATCATATGCCGCACCATAGTGCCCTCTGCTAATCTTTGCAAGCATACGTAGGAAATAATGGTTACAGTATAAACCTGAAAATTTTCACACAATAAGTTAATTTTAGGTGCTCTATACATATCATACACTGTTTGATACAAGTCTAGATACAACAAGAAGTATAAATCATTAAACAAATGTCCTTCGAAGCTAGCAACTAATGTCATATGGAAAACTAGCAAGGGAGAGCATATGTTTCAAACGATATGAATTTGTCAAAAATAATTAACAAAACTACCAGTGGCATATAGCCCTGCTTTTTACTCCTTCATGGAGTAGAAAAAAGAAAGACTTTGGAGAAATTAATATGCCAATAAAAGGTAGAAATTAGCAGAAAGCATTACCAATTCCAAAAGTGTATATACGTGGACAAATTGGCCCTCCATTTGTTAGGCGACTTTTCATCATATCACAAATGTGTCTCTCATTTTCAACAGCCCCATCAGTAACAAGGAAGATGGTAGGAATTGAACCACGAGTATTACATAGCATATCTACAGCCTGAAAGAAAAATGGAACCGCACACCCATAACTTTGAATGAAAGTTACTACTGAAAGATTATATCTACTTGAAACAGTATAAGCAACATTAAAATATTTTCAAAACATACAAATATGCAATAGACCATGGGGAGAGGAACTATCACAGCATGTAGATTGTCAGTGCCAAGTATCTAAAAATTTTTGGTCTTATCAAGTAACAATATAACTTTTTTACAAGGCTACAGCACTTTTTTCTTTTTAATATTTTAGTCGGTATATATATTATACTAATAAATGAACAAGGTACAACATGATTTACACTGCGGTATGAAAGATCAGAAGTTAAAACTGGCAAACTCTAGATCAGGACTTCAACAAAAACCAAATCTGAATGAAAAGAGACCTTCTTTAGGGGAAGAAGTATATCTGTACTCCCCTCTGCAATCAGGTTTACTCCTATCCACTGAGTTGCCCTTTCAACTGCCTCCTTTGTAGCCAACTCCATTGATGTTGAAAATAGATATGTCTCTCCATTAAAAGCTATAATGTTAAACGAATCTTTTGGATCAAGCTTAGAGAGGGCAGCAGATAACGCATTCTTTGTATCCTCAAGTGGTTTTCCTTGCATACTTCCACTTATATCAACCATAAATATTATATCCTTTCTGAACACCTATTGAATAAGAAGATGAGGAAAGGTGTAATAGAAACAAATCATGAGAAAACAAATAAATAGAATAACTACTTATCAGACTGAAAAAGTTCTAAGAACTTACCTTTCTACTTTGCTGGCTTCCTGGATAAAAATAGACGCAGAACATCTCTCTTTGATCAACATCGTGCACAGGTGGAGACTGCAGAAGGACGCCGCCAATCATATGACTGGGAGAAACCTAATATATCAAGTAGACACGATATAGTGATTAAGGTATCATACACACAAAAATAAAAGGTAATCTCTCTAAGTTATCTATCTAACTCTAGTACACTATATATTCACTTCCATAAACCATACTTAAATGAGGACTCCTGTACTGTATAAATTTTAGAATGAGAGTAAAAATTGACAAGTCTTACAGTGTATGAGAAACTGAAGTCATTACTTGACCATTTAAGCACATCTGATTCATAAGAAAAACCAAGCTTTCCTGCTTCACGCCTTAATTGCTGGAAAGTTGACAAAAAAAAATTAACTCTTGGGAAGATAGTTAAAATCAAAACAAATTCAGGACAACACTAAACAAACATGTACCTTCAAAGGATGACTAGTTGTCTTGCACAAAATCTCAGTTCCAGTGCCAGCATTTACATTCAACAGTATCTTTTCTTTTTTTGGAATCTTCTTTATAGCAGGAGTGACATACTCAGGAAACTTAAAAGGTACATTTAAAGAAAATTCTCCATTACAATAAGACAATTTCTGGGACCAATGAAGTTTTACTGAAAGAAAGGAACCCCCATCAATCTGAAAATGTAATATACTAATCAAAGTTAGAAAAACAGACCTAAAATAAGTAAAATTTAGCTAACCAAACCGAGTAGTAATTACCTGTGGTATTGTTAAGGTGAAAATGTGAGGCTTCAAAAAGCCACCATTCTCAGGCCTGGCTGCCTTTTCCACACCCTCCTTGTCTTCCAATGCAATCAAACGAGTACAATATGATTTCCTCGAAACCTCTACGTCGACACCTAAGATTGAACCCTGTTAGCAAAATAATATATTACTTGTCTTCTTGACAATAAAACAAAACAAAAATTAAACAAATCCAAATCCAAATTCACTTTCTTTATTATCATAAAGTCTACCTCCTCGCCCATAGGGATAGCAATGCGACAATCGCAGCTCTTACTGCCCATAACACAATGGAGTCTCCAGGATCCGGAAAGCCGAACAAAAGCCGTATCCAGATAACAATCCACATCCAACTCGACGCCGTTCATTTGTAACGGAATCAGCGCCGGAGGATCGCACCTGCCATGCACGTGCGGCTGGTAGCTCGGTATATCCGGATTGTCCACGATCTTCGGATCAGGTATCACCGCGTACAACATCGGCGCCTTCGGCATGTACGTGTCCACCGAGCCTGGTTTCTCCATCGACGTTGGAACTCTCGGCGGAGACACCGCTCGGTCCTTCCCGAAGTATAGTCGCCTCGAGAGTTTAAGCCCATCGTCCACCGCCTTGGCAAAATCATCGGCCATTGAAATGAAATCAGAGTATTTTCCCAAAAAGTGAATTTTATATAAATTTTTGGGCTTTTAGAATCATGGAAAGAAAGAATAGAAGAAGAAGAATCACTTTTCAGTTGGTATTTCTTACAGCTATTAAACAGGTTAATGGTTACTTGGGTTTTTATTTATTTTTATTTTTTTATTATTGTCTTGGATATCGGAGAAAGCGACAGGATGTCCAAAGCCGTTAGCATACAGCTGAGTGATATGAAGACGTTTAAGAAAAGTTTGACTTTTTGGCTTTGATTACAAAGTGCCGGCTTTGACAGTTAAATACAGTTGTCTGATGGACTGTTTGATCTAAAGTTGTAGATGGTCCACGTTCCAGGTGATTTATTCCTGCACAACGGAATGTTATTTGAACGTTTTCGATGATGCCACGTGCCCACGTCGTGTGTCTTGGTTGAAGCGAGGATTTGAATTTGATAAATAAGAAAAAGATACTATCCGTTGGAAGCAAAAGCAAGTACAAATGAAATAGTAGTTAATTTAGTTAATGATCCTCATCCTTAGTTAGAATGACCATATCTTTAACTAGTGGTTGCAATTTAATGTTAATGCAAAGTCCATAATGGAATTAATCTCAAAATGTTATTGGATTAGAGCCAAACATGAATTCAACAGTTTGACAAACAGTGAGATAATGTTGAGGAGTAATGATGAAAGTATTATTTGAAAAAGATTTCGCATTCTTCTGTCTGTCAATTATGAAAAAACTTTTCAATTGGGATTTAGCCAAACAAGGAAATGGTTATCAAAAGTGGTGATGTCTTGGATCAAATGATAGCCATAAAAGGTTGTGGGTTGCGGTTGTATTATTAATCCGTGATGACAGGAAACCATCACATTCATAATATGGGATTTGTGGATTCTGTAACAAGTTATGGGTCCACGATGTTAATGCCACATGGTGGGCGTCTGTATCTGAATGCACAACCGCACGCCACTCCACCACTCTTAATTTCCTACTACGAATTCCTTTATTAGAAGTAACCCACTGAATAAAAGCAACTCATGATTCTCCAATTGAAAATATATTCTACGCCAACGGTGGTTGGATTTCAAAGCCTTGCAACTTATTCAAATGTAATATTCTGTACTCTAGAAAAATATATCAATTTAATATGCTACGTATTATTTGAGATTAAATTGTTACATTATACAATCCTCACGATAACGAAGCTATAAAAAATATTAATACAAATCCATAATTCTATTTTATTTCGACCCAGAATTGCAATTCCCAAATCCCATATCCACCATCATACTCTTTATCTTTTCTCTGTTTCCCGTGCTCTTTCCTCCAGTATTAGCATTTACCAGAGTAGAAATTTGCGGGAAAGCCAAAGTAACAACCACAAAAAACCAATTTCCGCTGTAATATGCTGCTTTCTCAGGAAGTGAAGTGCCATATCAAAAGATCCTGAGAAGAACTAATAAGATAAGCTATGAATTCAAGAAACTAAAGCTACCAACTTGGCTTTTATAGTGTCTTCACATCAGGCCAAGAGAAGGTAGCAATTTACCATTTTCATGAACACGAAGAAAATTCCTGAGTGCCAAGAATACAGGACTAAATTTGCGCAAACAGGATTTCATTCCATGTATCAGGAACGCCAGGTAGACACCAATGCAAGCAGTCCTGCCCTCCTGTTGAGGCTCTGATACTGTATCGGGATATGTGACCCTCGTCTCTCAGTTGGGATATAGCTGTTATGTCCAAGAGCTTAACTCCTGTCCCCTTCACTGCACTACCAGCACTATAATCACTGGACACATCTTGTAATACCTCTTTCCCTATAGACATGGGGGTGGTATTGTCACAGCTTCCTCCTGTGTTCCAGTCTCCATTAACAAAATGCCTGGGTGAGATGCTCCTATAAAAGGCTTTTAAGTGAGGATGTTCAGGCAGCTGTGAGTTCACCCAACTAACAATACTGTGGATTGTGAAGTTCTTGGCACCTGCAATCTCTGCTATCTTCCTATTTGTGTTCGGCACACCCCCCACATGCATTACCCACCGGTTAGCCTGAACCTTACCTCGATTCCAGTGATGCCCTGTGTTGAGCACTAGTACATCAAATTTGTGAAGATATTGGCGCAAGAATGCAGGTGGCCGATCAAGATGCATGGCATACTCAGTGGTTGGGTTAGTGATATTAAGAGGTTCCAGGTCACAGAGACATGCCGACCAGTAATACAGGATTGTAGTGTTGGTGCTAGGAAAACGGTAAGCCCACCCATCAGGGCGAATAGCCCCACGAGCTTTGACAAGACCATATTCCTTTCCTACGTCTTTGACGTCAGGGCTCTCCTCACCACCTGTGGCCATGCACATCATAGACTGGAACTGTTGTCGACCCAAAGAATCTCCAATAAAAGCTATAGTTTTATCTTGCATCCTGGAATGCATAAACACAATTGTCACATATTTAAATTTAAACCTAAACTGCACATATTAAAGAGAAGAAAAGAATTAGGTAATCATTATGCATGCTAATGAATCAGAACAAACAACAAATACACAAGAGAAACAGAGGAGTAATTGCACGAAGCAAGGTCAAATGCCATCATATAAACATCTAACCCCTTTCCCCCAAGTGCTGACATTCCTAACATATGATCTTTTACCCAAATGTAAGTGGAATACCAGGAAACAAAAAAGAGTTGGACGTTCAAGCATCCTTGCATGCTCCATCCTAAGAGCCATCCAACTCGGGTTGATTAGTTAAACCTACCAAAGTGCAAAGTATCATATGCTCACAGCCCAGCAGACAACCCCGGCTTAACAAATACCATTCCCACATGGCTATTACTTAGCCCTGCAATCCTAGGAAAAGAGTGGAGATTGATCAATAAAGCAAGTTCGCAGGGGAGGACCTGGTCCCCTTGGATTGTAAAGAGGCAAACTATAGAAGAACACATTCATATCTTACATCTACTAAGTACGACCACAACAATTACCTTGATAGCTTTTGGCATATTTCTATGGTGAGTTCAGATCATGTTTCGCTATGCCTATATCCATGGTCAGTTCAGATCATATTTCCCAATTTAATTAAAGAAGCTGATTTAGAAATGGGAACCAAGACCAACTTCAGGTCATTTAAGGTATAGATTTATGAAGAAAAACCTACAATAAAATTAAATTCTCAATTCAAGCCGATTCCAAACTGCATCCACAGGAAAATGGCCATTCTATATCAATTCCCCCCCAACCCCCAAGCCAAAACCCTCAGTTTCATTGAGTTATGATTATATGAACCACAAGCCAAACCATATGGCAGCATAAATAGTTAAGACCTCTTGATGTTGGACAAATAAGAATTCTGTTTTTTATTGGGATTATATTTTCTGCTTTTGAGAAGGATTAGAATTTCTAATCCTGAAAAAAGATGATATAGAAGTCCAAAACACCAAAATAACCTTGACAACTCCATATCCATGTGTATCTGTCCTACAGCTCCTCCAGTATGAAAAGAGTATTACTGCCCTCAAAACCTTGTCACCAACTTTTCATACAAACTGACACAACATAATGTTTAGCAATATCATTTCACTTAACACATCATTCTTTAGTCCACAGGATTAAGAAATATCAATAGCTACATTAGTGGATGAAGAAGATATTAAACAAATTTGTAAATATAGCACTACTCATAATTCTAACTTGATAAATTCATATAGTGGTTGTAAGACAGAATTATAATGTCACCTTCTTAAGAACTTGGATGCTTCAAATTCTTCCATCTTACAATCCTTCGGCTGCCAACGTATATTCTCATAAGCAAAGTCTGTGCGCTGCATCAATCGACAGGCCCACATTTCTGAGAGCCATTGCTTACAACCGAACCCAGAATATAAAGGATGGGTATTATCTACAATCCATTTTCCCTTTGCATAATTACAGGCTGGAGTTCAGGTAAGACAAAGCACAATATCAGTAAATAGTATGATTAAAATACACCACTCATTTATACATTATCAACATATAGAACAAAGAAGCATATGGAAAGTAAAACTTGTGCTTATCCATTACTTCCCCGAGGAACCAACTAAAATTAACATGTGAAATCCACAAAAATACTAAGATTTTATGATATTGCTAAAACCAACAGCAAATCTGACAACACAACTAAGTAACATGTGTATCAAAAGTCAATACGTAAGTTTATCTATAAATTCTATACTCATTATTGTCTACCTGTACTGTCCCAGAGAGCAAGCAATGGACTGACCTCAGGCATATAAGACCAGAAGCCGAACAGGCAAATCTCATTCAAGATTTGTCTTCAAAAACTGGTATTGAATTTTCAGGCCAGAATATTCATCTATCCTAAATTGTAGTTAGCTCATCAATTAAATAGCCTATGATCAAAGGAATGCCATTTTTTCTTCTGACAAAAGAACAATTTTGATAAAGCTCCAATAAGTTTTCCAAAAGCATAAAGCATGCAAGAAAAAGAACTCAAAAAACAGAAGTTTTCTAGATTCTTTTCACCTTTTGCACTGCTTGTCTTTGTAGAGTCTACTGGTGTTATAACATCCAAACTTTGTTCTCTTTGTTTCAAATTTTTTTCCCCTAAAGTTAGTTTGTCATCTCCTCTTACTTCTCTCAAGATAGTGGAATTATTGGCACTGCTGCCTTTCTCTGATTTCGGACTCTGCTTGTGTTTTGGTAATCCTTCTGCTACACTTAAGGGATTTTCTGCACACCACCATGATAAATGTTAATTTGTGGATATACCACGATTTCATACATACATAAATAGAGACTGTAAGATGCCAGCAGCATTCAAAATCAATACAAAAAAATAAGACATTGGCGGGCAAGGAATCAATTCAGTGGAGCAATCTCATACGAATAAATCAAGGAGCTTGATAATCCTCTACCATGTGATCTGATAACCTTAACAATAATGTAACTCACCATTAAGTTTCTTTATCCTGATAATAGGAAACAGAAAAAAATATTTTTTACCCTTCTTTTTAGCAGGAGTTTGTAGTGCCAAAAGACGAGTTTGATGACTTAAAGTCTCATTTTCTACAGATGCCATTATATCTTTATTCACTAATTATAAAGAAAGCAATCTTGTTACAGAAGAATCTAATAGAACATATGAACCACATATGAAAGACAAAAAAACAAGATTCTAAGCCTAATGCAAATATGGTTGCATTCAATGTATTATTTCTAGGTTCCCTAATTTAAAAAATTTACCTATAATTTTATCTTAAAAATAACTATAATGGATGCCTCTTCATTCCTACAGACAGGTTATTATTTTCATTCTCACATAAAATTACAATTAACATCCTTTTTTGGCAAAAAATATATCAAGAAATGATCTGTTATAGGTGAACTCATGTTGTGTGTATGGTCATAAAAGTGCACTCTTCAAATCCTACAAATTTAAAACTAAATGCAATAAGTGGTCACATTAGATTGACAGAAAAACAGAAAATGAAAAGTTAAATAATTAGGCTTTAAAAGGAATCACAGGAGACGCACCTGCATAGAGCTGCAGCAACTGATTTTTGGGCGGGAGAAAGGCACTAAGAAGCGGAGTTCTATCCCATGCCCACAGAAAAATGGTTGTGGACACAAGAACAATGAGAACAAGAGAAAGTTCTTTACCCCTGAATATAAAAAAGCTTCCTTTCATCCTCTAAAAACTTCAATTTGTCCAAATCTCATCAAAAGCAGTCAGCTTCCTCCTACCTGTAGACTGAAGTCCACAATCTCAAAACGCAAAAAAATAAAATAAAATAAAAAACAAATCTCAAAAACAACACATCATCAACTCTAGTTACAGAAGTTGAACTAGCCATAAGCAGTCGCTATCAAAATTTACAAACGAGTATGCTGATTTAAGAGTAACACCAATTTAACTTAAAATAAACCAAACTTTCAGTACAGAAATTATTCTCACCCTTTTGGATTATTGTAGGACATACTTAAGCGCCATAGAATTATAATTTCGAATTTAAGGAACGCATAACAACAAACACTTTCCGGATCACTTTTGTTAGAGCTATAACAAAGATCTCCGCGTTAAAACTAACACATATCAAAGCATAAAAAAGGTAATAGCGAAGTTCACAAATTACTGCAAATGGAGGTCCAAGGACCAAGGCAGAGTAATATATAAATAAAACAAAATAAATCTCATATTATAATATTAAGTTTCGGTGATCTTGATGTGATAGTAAAATAGATCTGACGGTGTTGATCTAATGCAGGAGTTTAAAACAAAACTAAGAAGAAGAAGAAGAAAACTAAGCTTTAGTTTATGTAATTCATCGGGAAGAGAAATACCTGAGAATTTGGTTAAGCTCTTCACGAATATTCGGAAACGCGTTTTTGACAGAAGAAGGGACAGACAGATAGTGAGTTGGGAACTGAAACGGCGTGTGATGGCGCCGTTTCAGCTTTGAAGAATGTGAAAGCAGAGAGAGACCCGATGGCTATGGAGAATGAAAGTGAAGAAATATGGCGGAAAAAAAAGATGGAAAAATCAAAATAAATGAAAATTAGGTGAAAAGAAAAAGAATGAAAGGCTGGGCGAGGTCAATAATTTTAGTGAACGACAAATGAACAAGGAGGACTCTCGTTTAGTCAATTACTGATATCATTTTGGTGACTGGTAACGAAGAATGATTGAATTTACTTACGTGGCGGAGTTTAAGGCCTTGTTTAGGGTTAATTGTTTTTTTAATTGTTGGATTAATTTCCCTAAATAGTTATGTAGATACGAATACGATCTCCGTTGACGGCAAATTGACGACGTGCTAGTCATATGGCATGCTGTATATATATATTTTATTTATTCTACAATATTTTTTTATTGCAATCAAAATTATATGCAATTCTATAGAATGATC
>WYDK02000014.1:3038287-3058569 GCA_009867345.2 Toxicodendron radicans
GTCGCTCTGGAAATAAACTTGAAAGGCTATAAATAGCCCGATTATTATCAAATAAGAGTTCGCCGTCAGCTGAAGCGAGGCGAGGTCATAGTACTGGAGCACGCCTAGAATGAAGGGGTGGGCCGGAATGGAAAACCCGCACCTAAGCAGGGTTTCAGTTATAGCACATCAGCCCGCTGGGGGCATTTTCCGCATATACCCCACTGGCAGCATCGTGGGGGTTTGAATGGAGTAACGCTTCCTGATGTCGGCGAGGTCTTCCTCGCCTATGGAAGTAGAAGGGTTTTTTTTCAAGATGGTTTGGTGTTGAGAGGTCACCATCTAAATTGAATTGTCGGACTGATTGCTAGACTCCGCATCTGAGCGGGCAGCATCGTCCCCGAATAACACATCAATACTCACGCTGGATACGGACTGCGACATAGGAACTTAGACACCTGAAACACAAATTAAGCAAGTGTTACGGTCGAGCTTCTAAGCCGAAAACATAGACACTTGTAATCGGGCCAGGTGCCTAAGAGAGCCCAACGTCGAGCTCGCGAAATGGGGTAAGTCCGAAAAAACTTCATCCTAATTGCCAGATTCTAGCAGCAGAATCCGGCTGTCCATCTATTACTCACTGGAGGATTTCCGGTAAAAAATTCAGGGGAAATAACCTAAACTACTCCTAAGAAAGCTAGGCAAGTTCACATGCACACTCCGTGCCGATCAAACAACCAAAACACAATATGGAAAGAAAATGCCAAGAAACTAAGGAAAGAGTCACTAACCGGAGAAAATGAACGAAGTGGGGCGCCGGAGAAAGAAGCACAGTAAGCCAAAACGGAAGAAAGAGCTCTCTCAAAGGAAGCAAATAGTAGAAGAAAATGCACAGTAAAGGAGTGGCATAGTGAGGAGGACATCCGTATTTATAGAAAAAGTTCGAATGGAGCGGGTACCAACCCCAGCCGTCGATCCGGGCGAACCATCCTGACCTTTAAACAAATGGGCGATCTTAACCATTGAAAATGACACGCAGCGTCTATCCAAGGAGGGAGTCCAATCGTCGAAACCCATCATCACGCCCATTGACACACGAAGCGACGTGACCGGTTTGTCAGAAGTAATTAAAGAAACAGCTGCATTTAATGAGATTAGACAGCTCGACAATCATTGGAGGAAACGAATCAGTATCCCAAGGAGCGGGCTCAGTCATTGAAGTGTTTGCACTTCGACAGGCGACCTCCAAACACTGGGGGGTAGATGTTATGCGGGGTTTTTTAGAATAGCCCACCTAAAGCTGACAGTCGGAGAGTAAGATCTGGGGAAGGTGGCGAGCCGATCCTTCTTGATCCAGGGAGCTCACCCAAATCAGCCCGCCGAGTAAAACCACCAATCATAGCAACAGGTCGACGTCAAACTCTGACCGCCGCAACAAAAGGTGTTCAACGAAATCACAGCTAGTTGATATGATAAATATTATCCCTTGATGATATGGATGTGATCGGATTCAAATTCCATATTCTCATCCAATCCCATAAGTCTCGGGATTATCTGCCTTGTTGAGATGAAATTTCATTTTAGTTTAACTTGCCTTGTATAAGAGAACAATATAAAAAACCCCTTGTTCACATAAAAAAGGGGAGATTCTGGAGGTTTACAGATTGATTCAATCAAAAAGCATTATCGCTACAATGGACGTAGGCTCTCAATATAGAGGTTTAACCACTTTAAAAATCTCTTTGTTATTTACCTATTCTTTACTTATTTGCTCTGATTACTATTGATTATTATTCATTGTTGGGTATTTACGCCACGTACACATCCATTCCGGTTCCGATCAAGGTCAACCGGATCTCTCTGGTTGGTGCGAATTTTTGCATCAACACCATTCATTTATATAATTATATTTATTTACTAATTAATTAAAAATTTACAAATCACCCCTCATAAATTACAAAAAAAAAACCCAAATATATATAAAAAAAAATGGGACTAAATTGATATTTACCAGGCTTGCATAGGACCGGTCCTATCAGGTCTTAGAGCCTGGGACCGGTCCAAGCCCCACATATGTGAATTGGCCCAGAAATTTAAAAAATCTAGAATTGTTTGGGAAGAATATTAGTTGAATAAGATTAAAATACATTTAATTAAGTTTAATTCCCACCAAAAAAAAAAAAAAAAAATCCTAAATCAATACTAGAAATCTTCAACAATAACAATGTCTCCAACCACCTATGGATGACATGATAGTAAAAGAGTAAAGGAGTAAACTTTTCTTATCGAGTTCGAGTCCCCATAAACACTAATATGGGTAGCCACTGAAGGCTTACCCGGCTGTTAACTTCAGAGTCTCGAAGGATTAGTTGAGGTGCACACAAACTGATTCATACACCCTCGATCACCAAAAATAAATAAATAAATAACAATGCCTCCAAACAGTTTCAATATTTTGTGATTTCCAAATGCAATTATAAATAAGATTAAATCTTACTTCTTAATAAATAGAAAAGAAAAGAAAAGAAAATAGTACCCATTGTCATCTCTATCTTCTGGTTCTGGTGATGACTTCTCCTTGAAAAGAGATTTTAATTCTCTTTTTAAACCAAGAAAGGTATCCAATTAAAATATAGTATTAGAAGAAAAAATATTTTTATTACTAAAACAGTAAAATACAAATTAAAATCCAAAAGGAAAGATATAAATTATGTAACTATGTATTTACCAATATCCTTTTTGGTAATTTCTGTTTAAAATGTAAGATTATTATCCCATTTTTTTTATAAAAACTCAAAGAAAAATGACACAAATTTTATTTATATCAATAAACAGACAATTTTATTAATCTAAATACTTTTTTTTTTTACAGACAATTTTTTATTAAAAAATGTTGTGCCTATTTATTGATATAATGAAATTTGTTTTATAATTTATTATTAAAGTATCATCTAATTAAAATTGTACTTAGGCTTGAATAACTCTTACTTTTCGAAAATAAATAGGTGGGCTGGTAGCCTTACCCCAAGTACAAATGGGGTGTATTTAGATTGGGTTTCGTGCACTTCACAAATACCCAAAAACATTGATCGTAGTTTCTTCGTCCCCAACCTTTCGTTTCTTCATCCCAAACCAAAACATTAATATTTAATAATTTATTACTATTCTATCTCCAATCTTCTACAAAATAACTTTCAAAACCCTAATTTTTCACTCAAGATTTTATCAATTTTATGGTGAAAAGGATGGGCGGTTCTTCGACGGAGACCAAGTTCTTGCAGGAACTAGTGTTGTACGCCGCCAGTGCGGCCTTAAGTTGTCTGGTTCTTTTTGCGGGGCTCCGACACCTCGACCCGAACCGTGAAGCCTCCAAGAAAGCTCTTGAACACAAGAAGGAAATCGCCAAACGCTTGGGTCGTCCTCTCATTCATACCAATCCTTACGAGGCACGTTTTAATTTTATTGGTTTTTATTTATTTATTCATTTATTTCATGAAATTATTTTTGCTTCTCTACGAAGTATAATTTTGGATGCGAATTCTGGTTTTGTTGACGGTGAATGGTTTAGTATCCTCCAACTTCATACAAATGTTAATGTATTGCGTATTATTGTGATATGGATGTTATGATAGATATTACTGTAGGGGTGGATATATGCGAAGTGGGTCTTGATTAGAGATGGTGCTTTTAGTTAGGAAGAAGTAATTTTTAAAGAATATGAGGGAGTTCTAGATACGTTTTAACGATTTTTTGAAGATTATACGAGGGTTTATGTGTTTTTTGTATCTGTTGGCTTTTGCCTCAGTTAAGAATGCTGCCCTTGTGCTGTTGGTTTTTTCGTGTGATTTATATGTGTGAGGTACAATCTGTGTTGGTATTTTAGTATAGGTATGCACGTTCGTGGGAATTTTATATGTGGTAAGAAATATACTTGGATGTAATATTCAATGTAAGGGATAAGTACGATTGTGTCGTCTTTGTGTTTGATTTGTGTTTTTCTTGTTTTAATTCTAACAGGATGTAATAGCATGTGATGTTATAAATCCTGATCACATTGATGTAGAATTTAATTCCATTGGAGGATTGGAAACCATCAAGCAAGCTTTATATGAATTGGTGATTCTTCCACTTCGAAGGCCTGAGCTCTTTTCTCATGGGAAGCTTCTTGGTCCTCAAAAAGGTGTTCTCTTATATGGACCACCCGGGACAGGGAAGACCATGCTTGCCAAGGCTATTGCAAGAGAATCTGGAGCTGTTTTCATCAATGTGAGGATATCTAATCTAATGAGCAAGTGGTTTGGTGATGCACAGAAACTTGGTTAGTCCATATCGTATTTTCTTCTCACTCTTAAGGATCTCAGGGATTTTTTTTGATGCACCTCATATTTATGTGGTTACTTCTTTTTTCCTTATAATTGGCCCCATTTATTGTATATAATGAAATTTAGTTTGACTATTGATAGAAACAAGCTGTATTGCTAACCACAATTTATATATGATTGAAGTGGTGCCTCGTTCTTGTGTTAATCTCATTTGAGAAGGGGTTCTGTGTTAATTCTTTCTGAGGGCTATTCTTGAATTTTGATGCATGGGTTTTTGTTTTTGTTTTTGTTATTGTAATAAGTGTTCAGATTGTTTTCAGTATTCTGTATAGGTCCCATTACCCTGTCAAATTCTTTCTCCATTTTTGATCGAGTAGACACCTGGTCCACAAGTTATTAGTTTCATTGTTTTTTTATAAAAAGGGAGAAAATTTGAAAGGTGGCAGTGACCTGGAACTACAAACACTAGCAAATTTATTGGTTTAACAAAGTATTACTTTGCTAAGATGCTTTTGGTACAATGATTGCTGTTAAAAGTTAGATGAGACAAACAATTTTATGAATATCATGACTTTTTTCTTTCACTTTCATATACATCACTGTGATGTGAGAGACTTTATAAAATTATGTCTGTAAATACCTAGATAAGGTTCCTTGTATGAAGATTCTGTGAGAGTGCATTATCAACTTTGATTAGTGAATTAAGGAAGTAAAGAATTTAACTATGGTTCTGCCAGTGTAAGTATTATGTAAATGAATATTGATGTTTTTATTGATGTTCTGCTGTATTTTTTCAGTGGCTGCTGTATTTAGCTTGGCCTATAAACTGCAGCCTGCTATCATATTTATTGATGAGGTTGACAGCTTTTTGGGTCAGCGTCGTACTACAGACCACGAAGCAATGACAAATATGAAGACTGAATTTATGGCTTTATGGGATGGATTTACTACAGATCGTGAGTAATTTTTTCTTTTACTTTTCTTTTCATTTCATTTTTACCCCAATAGGAATTCTAAGCAGCTATTAAATTGTATTTTCCTTCTAAAATAAGTAACTTTTTCAAGTGTATTTTTGTTGCTTAGTCAACCTAGTACAGCCAGGCCTTTTTGTTTTAATGATTTTATGTTGTTTTATAGAGAATGCCCGAGTGATGGTTCTCGCTGCCACTAATCGTCCATCAGAACTTGATGAAGCAATACTTAGACGTCTTCCTCAAGCATTTGAGATTGGGATGCCGGATTGCTCAGAGCGAGCTGAGATATTGAAGGTGATTTTGAAGGGTGAGAGTGTCGAAGATGACATTGACTACGACCATATAGCCAGTTTATGTGCGGGTTACACAGGTTCAGATCTTCTTGAAGTCTGCAAGAAAGCAGCCTACTTTGCCATCAGGGAACTACTAGATGAGGAGAAGAAGGGGAAACGATCAACTGTAAGGACTTTTTATTTTTGCTTTGTCCACCATCTACCTCTTTTTTTTTTCTTTTGTCATTTTCTTCTCTTTGTTGATTCGTTGGGACTATCAGGTCCCAGGTATTGACCCAACACCAAATAATATCCAAACAAATCAGATCAAAATTCTCTAAGAGATTCCAAAATTCTGTCGTAATCAGTGTTTCAAATGAGCCTTTGGCTGCTTCTTACCATGTCCATCACAGATCACACATCTGGACTTCATTTTTATTTGAAGTTTATCTTAAGTGTTTATTTATGCCAGTGCTGTTGGATTTCTCAAATGACCTAAAGGTCCACTGCTTTGTTTGCACACAGAAACAGCGTCTTAAGTAAAATCTGTGAGAGAAACGTATTGTGGTATCACAAAATTCAGTTTGATAATCTTTTTGTTCCATATTAGCAGTTATCTCTTGTGTTGGGTATTGTTAGAATGAATAATACACGTCAACTGCAATATCAAAGGCAAATAATTGGTTTTAATTAAATAGCTGGATTTTAATAGAGGGTTTTGATATATACTGTTTGTAACTTTTATTTGCATTGGCAGTATTGGAATTTAGTATACTGATTAAACAGATATGCTGTAGCCAGATTTTATGGCCGAATCTTCTCTAAGTTTCATGGTCAAATTTTCCTTTACAGGCACCAAGGCCGCTGTCACAAATAGATTTGGAGAAAGTTCTTGACACATCGAGAAAGACAAGGGTAGCTGCCACTGAATACACCACCTTAAGCTCACAATCACCGGGGTGGTCAAGGAATAGGGACTCCAATGATTATCAGGTTCAAGCAGCAATCAGTGAAATCTCTAGGCTTGTGGTTTCCCAATTTATGAATATTCAGTCAGAATCAGATGCCCAGGACCCTTGAAATTCCTCATCTGTGCCCAAGCTCTCCTGATGCAATCTGTTGTTTTGTAACATTATACTTAATTATATTCTATTTTCCTTTAAAGTAAATTGTCTTTAGATATCCAACACATAGAATGTATTGACTTGCTAGGCGACCAGTTGCTTGCACTAATTATTTTGGGCCACTCGACATTCTTGAATGTCATTGAGCTTCTGGAATGCACTACACTAGAACTAACATTGATGAAAGTGATAATTTTTGTAGTATTTTGGTTATTAGGATGGTATTATAATTCCACGTCTAGCATCCAAAGGCATGGTTCTTCCTTACTTTTCATGTTTAATTTTCAGAAATGTTAAGAACATTCCAGTCTATTGTTTAATGTTGATTTGAATTGTATAGTTAGGTTGATGGGATTCCATACATTGTGTGCACAGGAAGACATGAAATGAAGGCGGCCTTGATCATGGAGGTGAAGCTCTACATTACTTTACAGGTAGTTAACCGTTAATCCAAGATGGGAATGTTAGATTTGTTTTGTGATTTATATATATAAAATTTTAATTGTAAAGCCAATAATTGAATTACTTGGCTGATCTTATCCTTGTGGGCAGAGAGGCCATTAGTATCACCCAGTCACAATTTATTTTAGGCCTATTATCAACTACCTTCAGGAGGTTTACCATGGCATGGCGGAGGTGCATTGGAATGTGAGGAGTGGCATTGTGGTTTTATTGGTGATTTTATAAAATTTTGTTGATGGTATATGGTGAATTTGTTATTTGCTAGCCCTCCCTGGTAGTGGTAGTAGTGAATGGATGCATCTTCTTACACAAACTGCCTTTTAAATAAATTATTTTATGAAAGTCATGGGTGTCTTTCTTTTTTAAATGTCAAAGATATCTTACTTAGGGTGATTGGAAATCACAGTGTAATTACTAGGGTGTGTAATTATTAGGATAGTAATTACACACCCTAGTAATTACACAGTATTTTAAAATACATGGTGTGTTTGGATGTCATATCGTAATTACATCTGAATTATCAATATCATGTTTGGTAAGGTAGTTGGTAATTACATAAAAAAATAAAATTATTAATATCAAATATTTAAAATTAATATTATTTATTAACAAATATTTAAAATAGATATTATTAACTAACAAATATTTTATAAACAACTATAGTACTTTTATAAAATAAATAAAATTTTAATTATAATTAAAATAAAAAACTAAAAGCTCTTTTAAATTAAAAAAAAATCATGTGACTTAAAGAGTGTAATTAAAAAATATTTTATTTTATTTTTTGGTATTAAAATATTTTGTAATTAAAAAATATTTTGGTAATTAAAAAATATATTTTTTTATTTTTTTTAAAAATATTTTGTAATTAAAAAATATTTTATTTTTATTTTTTGGTATTAAAATATTTTGTAATTAAAAATATTTTGGTTATTAAAAAATATTTTATTTTTATTTTTTGGTATTAAAATATTTTGTAATTAAAAAATATTTTGTAATTACACAGTGTAATTACACCCAATTCACAACCCTCCCATGAGAATTGGAGAGTGTAATTGAACCTCTCCAATTACCACCAATTACACTCTAACCAAATAATTACTTAGTTTAACAAACATGTCTAACCTAGTAATTCCCACCAATTACACTGAAATCCAATTACCAGATGACTTTCCGAACGGGCCCTTAGGGTGTGTTTGGAAATCACAGTGTAATTACTAAGGTGTGTAATTAATAGGGTAGTAATTACACACCCTAGTAATTACACAGTATTTTAAAATACATGACATGTTTAGATGTCATATCGTAATTACATCTGAATTATCAATGTCATGTTTGGTAGGACAATTGATAATTACACAGAAAAATAAAATTATTAACTAACAAATATTTTATCAACAACTATAATACTTTTATAAAATAAATAAATTTTAATTGTAATTAAAATAAAAAACTAAAAACTCTTTTAAAATTAAAAAACATCATGTGACTTGGATGATGTAATTAAAAAATATTTTGTAATTAAAAAATATTTTATTTTTATTTTTTGGTATTAAAATCTTTTTGTAATTAAAAAATATTTTGTAATTACACAGTGTAATTATACCCAATTCACAACCCTCTCATGAGAACTGAAGAGTGTAATTGAACCTCTTCAATTACCACCAATTTCACTTTAACCAAATAATTATTTGATTTAATCAATATGTCTAACTAGTAATTCCCACCAATTACACTCAATTTTAATTACCAGGTGGGTTTCCAAACGAACCCTTAATCTAAAATTCCCTGAACCAGAAGCACCCTTAAGTCATTACACCTTTGGCTGCTACCTACGTCCATAATTGTGTACGAATTAGAAATGGGATCAGTGGGATTATTGTTAATCATCAATAGTATTTCCGTGTTTTGTGTATTCAAACTGCTTAGCTGTAGTTGATGATAAAGTTGAATGATGCATATCTAAGTTGTTGATTGTCCATATCTGAATCAGTCTTTTGCTTAATAAAAAAGTAAAAATCCCAGATACAATTTAACGATTAAAAAAAATGGACATTTCCTGTATTTGAAAGAATCAATTTAAGAAAACATTTCTTCCTCGCAAGAGTGCTTCATTCTTACACTGAATCCCTATTAATTCTAGATGCCTATTAATTTACAGTATAATTAATAAGATTTATGGTCGTTCTACTAGTCTATGCAGCACTGGGGTGCAAGGGCGACTGCAACCCATTTTCTGAGTGAATTGTTGGTGATCTTGGCGACCTATATTGATTTCTACGGTGAGTATGGAGCTTGTGATTTTGGCGATGCTGACTGCTCTCTTTCCTTGATTCCCTTTTTGTTTCACATTCCTTTACATCTTCCTCCTTGCGCAAATTGGTGTCGGTTGGAACTGTAAACACAAATGTTCCTATTGGAATGTCTTCATAGTCTTTGAGCGGCTCCAAAGTCTTAACCACAGTGCTCATTGTGGGTCTTTGCTTTGGCCTGTGGCTGAGGCAGAGATAAGCCAATGCAGCCGCCTTTCGGGCGCCCGTCTCTGAGTATTGGCCTTCAAGTCTTGGATCCATTATTCGACCAAGTTTCCGGGGATCATTCATCATAGGTCTCGCCCACTCTACTAAGTTTTGTTCTCTTGGAGGACGGCTCTTGTCCACCGACCGTCTGCCTGTTAAAAGCTCCAATAACACTACCCCAAAGCTATAAACATCACTCATTGCCGTCAAGTGACCTGAAAAAATATTAACTTTATGTCAAGGCTAAGAAACTTAAAGAGATGGGAAATGCATAAAGTAGTATTTTCAATAAAGTTAATTACCTGTCATGATGTATTCTGGAGCGGCATAGCCTTGTGTACCCATAACTCTTGTGGAAACATGCGTGTCATCTCCTTCTGGACCATCTTTTGCTAGCCCGAAATCTGAGAGTTTAGGGTTGTAATCCTAGAGAATAAGAATAAAATGAACATCAGCCAAATTAGAAAAGAAAAGAAAAAATAATTAAATTTTAGATGTAGAATAATAGAGGAATATGTAAAATGCTTACTGAATCTAACAAGATGTTTGAAGCTTTAAAATCCCGATATATAACAGGTTTTTCTGCTTCATGGAGATACTCAAGGCCCTTTGCAGCTCCATGAGCAATTTTCATTCTTGCCGACCATGGTAGTGATACCGAATATCCTGCGCACACAAGGAGAATTCACATTAGTCTCCTCATTGCTTCACCTAAAAAAAAAAAACTTTAGAAAAAACGTTTTTTTATATATTGCTTACTTCTAAAGAGCTGATTCTCTAAGCTGCCTCGTGCCATATATTCATAAACCAGTAGCCTATGTTCTTCTTCACAACAATACCCAATCAGCTTCACCAGATGTGGATGTCTCAATTGTGCAAGAAAGATCACTTCTGTCTATCAAAGGAGAAAAAGGAAATAGGAGATGAGTTAATAAATTAAAACAGTGGAAACTCCAATTCCTTGTAAAAGTCTTTAATTATGATGTATAATTATTAATTTTGTCCAGAAAGTACTCACCAACCACTCCTTATGTCCCTGCAAACCATCCAAATCAAGAAGCTTAACGGCCACCGGCTGAGCCTTCAAACCAAGCCGAAGTTTGTCATCGATGAACCCCTTGTGCACCGGTCCAAACCCACCTTCACCAAGAAAATTACTCGACGAGAAGCTCTGCGTGATCACCTTCAGCTCGGCCAACGTAAAAACATGAAGGTTTGAACCAGCAAGAGATACGGAAAGATCTTCAGAAAGCGTAGTTGAACTGGGGTTACTCAAATCCAAAAATGAAAGCCTCTGGAATGAACTTTGCTTTGTCATCGCCTTCTTGGGCTTGTCTGATTTAGGTTCCTCTTGAGCAGCGAAACAAGTAGGGAAAATAGATCTCCACTTAAAATTCTTCTTCGCGACAGTCATAGCTAATGATGAATGGTTCTTGAAAGCCCTGCTGATTTATCTGATGAAGATCCAAGTGTTGATGTCAAAATCTTGTTGTTATCTGAAAGAGAGAGAAGTAGGTTTGGAGAAGGTTTGGAGATGAAGAAATGAGAAGGATTTGGAGGGACTTTTAAAGGAGAGGCCAAGACTAATATTCAAAATACCAACTGCTCTCCTCTGAAATCCCAAGTTGAGAAAGAGGTATGCAACTCCTTTCTATCTTCTTTGGAATTTTTCTATGAATTTATGTCATTCTTTGTATTCTATAATATTCAACATGGAATTCTTCCACCTTATGTTGTGTATATAGATAGATAGATAGATAGATAGATTATATATTTGATTATTGTGTTAATACGTTCCAAGTCCACAAAGTTGGTTCAATTTAAAATTACTTGATTACCCTTCTTGACTTCCGCGTTATGGTGAAAATAATAGGATATTTCGATACGGATTTTCTTCCTTGGAAGTTTATGCATGAAAAGCACGCATTCGAATCACCAATTATTTAATAACTAAATCCCATAAAAATTCAGCCACCATGAAAATGAAGTTCCCCGTATTCATATTTAAGGCATGCTTCTACTTCACCACGTCATTTTCAAAAGCTACTTTTTCAAAAAATCTGAAAAGGTTTTGTATTATTATTATTATTATGAATTTTTTATAAATTTTTATTGAATTTAAAAAGAGTCTCTAGTTAGAAAAAGTTATTGATTTCCTCATGTTTATCAAAATATTATAACAAATATTTTTCTCAATCAACTGAAAGGGCAATTTAGTCAAATCGAGAATCATGTCTTGGTACTTTGGTAAGAAATAAGGTTGGTCTGCTTGCAAGACTTGGGTGAACTTCTGGAAGCTTAGGTTGAGACTTTAAAAAAATAACAATAATACTATTTTAACATCGTTTTTTTATACTATTTTCTTATATCATATTCATATTTAATTAAAATATTATTTTTTTAATTAAATAAGAGTGTGATGTCATAAAGTGGTATAAGAATATATTATAAATGTAATATTACTCCAAAAAAATAAATGATTGCATTATCTTCATATCTATAATGACATAAGCGGCCGCTATACATGACCAGATGGCACCAACTACAACTAGTATGAACCGCGTGATGTGCGGACATTTCTGCTTGTGGTAGATCTTACGGTCAGGAATCTTGCATGTAGTTGACTCAGATTGCCTAAACGGTGCGACCATAAGGCGCTGGTTGAGGGGCCACCCCTAACATCTTGTTTAATCCTGTACGATATGATGTTAACACTAAAACCACGTTTAATCAAAACTATTTTAATTGTAATCATGCAGATGAACTTGGACTCTTGATTATCTGAACCGGAGAGAAGCTTCCGACTTTGAGCTAGAGGGATAAATTTGTCAATAAGGGAGTAGGTGAGTGGTGTGCCGTTACTTGAGGAAAGTCAATGGGTATTACTGTCATTTTGGTTAGAATATAACGACCGCGTGGCGTGGTGACATCGTCTATTTGTCTACGTCAAAATGAAAGTTTTTAAGACTATAAATCATTTATTTTTCTTGAAGAGAAAGATTTAGAAATTTATTATTGTTATCTATTTACTAATATTTTGGTAGAAATCAAATGGGAACACATGAAAATAAATATCTTATTATATACCTAATCTTTTAGGCTCTATATAACATAATATGATATATATATATTAGATGGTTAAGTGGAATGATATTTTAAGTTAATTCATCAAGGCAAGTTGTAAAGTCTCTCTTTCAATGACAGCTTATTTTGCTAACTCAGTCTATCAACTATGAAGACTACAAATGCTCTGGAAGAGACAATCCACCATACAACGATGATCGATCCATGACCAGGATCCCTTTAAGCAACCTTTTAATTTATATTTTATCCATATACGATAATATTGACCCTTCAAAAATTAGCATATACATTGTTAATTAGTTGACAAATATATCTCTTTCACAATTTATTTATTGTTACACGTTTCTTACCCTTTGAAAATACAAGGTAATATATGTTTATTCTTATTATTATCATATATTATTTGTATCTTATCTTCATTAAATTAGGATGAACAAATCAATTAAAGTACAACTACTTTCACCTTCTCTCTATATATATATATGGAACTTCACCAAACACTCAAAAATACATCCAAGAGTTTTGAATTTTTATTTTTTATATTGACTGGAAAGTTTCTCTAAAAGTACTGTGTGTCATCAATACTCGTTTGCATTTTCAATAAATGTAACAAATAAAATACAAAATAATCCACCTTTGTATACATGAAAGTTAGGAGAAAAGTCTTAGTTTGTATACAAACCATGACCCAGAATGTTGACATTTTCCCTCTTCATCATATTCAATTTAATTTACTACATTATTTATTGAATTAATCTTGTTTATAACCGGTTGACCAGACCATTAATTACAAGATTTAGATTAAGTAATCAGACGTTACAGCTAATAATATAAAGCCCCAGTTGAGCTAACAACGACTGTCATTAGTGGTGACTATCCTAAACACAACCAATTTCTTTATATGAACATACACGTGTAAAGGGATGACCAGAAAATTACATACGTGTGAGATATATTTAGTAAGAAAAAATAGTATGTACGCAGGGAAACAGTCTATGGTGTCAGCGTGTTTATAATTACTAAATACATAATTAGGTAATGGGTCAAAGTCAACTTATGATTGGCCAGCTTTTCTGACAAAAAAAAAATAGTAAACGCTAATTTAATTTGTATTATAAAGTGAAGATTGAGGAAGTACTGACTTCCTCTTAAACGTGTCAGCTGTGCGTGTGAAGGCTATTTCGTATGTGATTTTTAATTAATTTGAGCGCAGTCATAATGGATTCCTACTTGCATCTTCAGAAACTCAATTAAATCTAAATCATTACTTATTAGTACATCTTACAACTTTAATGGAAACTATGCAATAAAATCCAATAAGTTTTTTAATGCAAAATATAAAACTGAAACCAATCATATACACTAAATGTCAAAAGATATACTGTAAAAAAATATATAAATTTATTATATTAAAAATGTTTATAACAATAATACTTCTTAGGTTTAAATGTTTAGGGTTTTTGTTATGAAAATAATTTGGATGAAAATAGAGAGTTAAAAACTTTAACCGATTTGGATATGGGTTCAACACAGAAGGCGGCGCCGGAATTTGGGTCCGACACTTGGGCAATTGGGCTAACCTTCTTCCATAATTTAAAAGAAGTTGGGAAGCCATGCTGATGGGTCAGAAGTCACAACTGTTGGACCAACTGAACTGACAAACGTATTCCAAACTAACAAAACACTAAACGGTCACGTAAAGAATGTGGAAAATAATTTAATGTTTTCTGAAGTAATTGAAATTAACACGACATCAAGTCATGATAACGTACAGCTGATATAATAAATAAAGCAATCAAAATTTTTTTTTAACATTTATTATATGGTATTATGATATTCATCATTAGGGCACATTTTTTTTTAAAACCCGGTAATTCATTAAAAGAATAAAAGACTACAAAAGCTAGAAGAAACCCTCAACAGTCAACACAAACACCTTGGACAGTCCAAGAAAAGAGCACAACTGCACAAGCAACAAAAAGCAAGACAGAGAACAAGAAGCTACAAGAGGACAAGAGGAAACAAAACACCAGAAGCCACAAAAGGCCACCAAACAAAGTCACTAACCACAAACCATCAAAAAAGGATTAAAAAAACTCCGGCTAAAGCAGACAAAAAAAAAAAAAACAAAAAAAGGAAGAAGGCAAACACAAATCAAGGCAGCCTAGCAGAAAAAAAACTCTGAGCAAAGATTGGTCCTCCTAAATAGAATATCAGACCAACCAAAACACCTATATCATCCACCAAGCCCCAGCATCCAAATCAAGTAATAGGAATATCCCATCTCCATAGGGTAGAAAGAACTCAAGGATTATATTTGAACTTAAGGGACAATAAACGCAATCTTACTTCACCAAAAATAACCAAAACAATAGCTTCTCGACTCCTATATATGGCCTTGGAAAATTTTGAGGTTTATTTCCTACCCCATAAAGTAGATGGTGGCCCCAAACAACAATCTATTGATAGAAACGGAAATACCTTTGCCACGAAAAGAGCTAGCACATCACAAAACAACATTCTCCCATCTAGAATAAGGGGCCTGGAAATTACCTTTAACTTGGACAGCTTCCCAGATGAGTATAGTGACAAGGCAATTGAAAAATAAATGTTCATGTGAATCGCAAGGACCATTACAGAAGGATCAGGACAAGGCTTCAGTAGTATGCCAGAGTTGCATACGACCTTCGGTAAGGAGGTTCTTCTTAATAGAGAGCCAGGTTATGAAAGAGTATCGAGGGATACACGTGCTAAACCAAACCAAAGAGAACCAAGGCAAATCATCCGAATCAGGAGAGAGATCACACCAGGTTTGAGAAGTGGAGAACGAAACTTTCTTACCATTCTTACTCTTCCAGTAGACAAGATCAAGCTCCGAGTCAGAGTTAGGAGAGGGAGCTCTGTTAACAATGATAGGGTAAGTCTGTCGAAATGCAAGGGCCAACACCACTCCCTGTAAGGGGTGCATACGAACCGAGCCGAGTCAAACACCCAAAGGACATCCTCGCTTGATTAATATCTTTAACTTCAATTGTGTCAATACACTGCCGAAAATCTCTCATTCCAGAAGAAATAGTATAATCACCCCCCATGCTCTCACTACAACGCAAAACCACATTAAAGTCACTCAACACTAACCAGGGAGATGAACAAATAGTCGTCTTGAAATGGGCTAAATCATTCCAAAGGGCACGCCGCTCAATATAATTATTATTAGCAAAAACAAAGGAACAGAAGAAAGCCACAGTGCCATCAATCATTTTTACCTGACAATGGATAACTTGCTCATTTTTCCATAGATAGTAATATAGAGTAAACATAAGGATTCCAACCAAGCACAATTCGACATCCATGAGAACAGAATGAGCTATTAGAAGCCCAATTCCAGTTTCGAAACACAGTATTGAACGTCCCATCAAAATTCATAAAAGAAATTCTTGTTTCCATCAACGCACAAAGACCTATATTTCTCTCTTTTAAGAAAAGTCGTGCTTCCTTTTGTTTGAGTGGTTGGTTAAGACCCCGAATATTCCAGCAACCTAAATTAAACATGATCAATATGTTTGTCAGAAGAAAGAACTCCAACATTCTTTTCATCATAGCAATCAAGCGCAACCAGAATTTTATCATTAGTTTGCATAAAACGGGCCACAAGAGATGTATCCAGCTCCACATCAGAATCATGCATTTCGTGATCAATATGAGCATCTGAGGGATTGTTTACAGAAGGAGCAACTGCCATATCACTACATTTCTCATACTCAATAGATAGATATTGGAAAAGGGTTCTGATTCGCAACCTTACTTTCTCCTGGTGATCTCGACACAAGAGGAATCTTAGGAGAAACACAAGAGGCCACAGATATTTGTGACGGGGTCTGAGAAAAAGATGCACCTCCAGTATCATTACCTTTCTTAGAGACAGTTCTAATGCCATCACTGTCAACTGATCCCTTAGACTGAGAATCAGCAGGCATAGAGTTTGGCTGTTGGGTTTGCAAAGGACATCTAGATTCATTATGACTGAAGACTTGGCAAATGTCACATTGTGATAGCCTCCACTAGAATTCAACCCGAATATCCACAGAGAGAATTTCATTAGTAACTTCAATAGGAATACGCACACGCACCACTTCCGGTAGTTTTCGAGACGCATCCATTTCAATAAGGACTCGAGCAAACCCAATTCTTCCAACCCCTCTATTACAAGTATCTTCAATGATTCCATCAAAAGCCAGAGGCTTTCCAATACCACTTGTGATAAAGCTTAGAGCTTCATGATTCTAGCATTCCATAGGGAGATTAAATAACTTAACCCACAAAGGGATGACCCTAGGCGATTCCTTGTTAAAAATCATACCATTACGCCATATTTGCAACAGAATGGGTCTATTTTGCATTAACCAAGGACCATCTTCTATGCACTTAACCATAAGGTTTTCATCAAAGAACTTGAAGAAAAAAAACCTCTTATCATTCATCATGACTTCAGTGATACTATAATTTTCCACATATGCATAGCAACATTCTGACCAATAGGAAAGGGAAGCTTCTTCTCTATAAACAAACCAACTAGACAATTTGCCCATTTCTTACGTCCCTCAGCACACGCAAAGATTGGGAAATTAACAACTGCAATTACGTTTGAGGAGAAATTAGGGGAGTGAAACTTAAGAGGAATTTTACCTCTACTTTGGCTAGTTGCTGTGACATTTGCCCAAGAGCGTTTAATTGCTAGTGAAAAGGATTCAGATTGAAGGGGTTGACGAGGGATACTTGGGCTAGAGGAAGAAATAAACTGAAACTCCCCACGAGGCTTCTTGTTACTGACTCCAACTTTACCTTTCCTTTTTGTCGATCTAGGTCGTCTATTACGTCCCAACACCCTCTTGCCAGAAAATGGGCCTCCAAACACAAAAGGGCCTTCAGGAATTGAAAAAGGGCATGGGCCAATGACAGCACTTCATGCATTCAGAAGACCAGAGGAACCCAAAACCTGGGCCTTATGGGTTTCTTTCGCTACCATAGAAGATTGCCCACCAATTGCACCAAAGCTTGGACTGGGGACTAGGTGAAGGCCCAAAAAAGATCTGTGCACCTGTTCCTCACCCAGAAATCCATGAACCGTGGAGACAAATTTAGACACTAGAGCCACCATCCGAAGATCGACACATCCAACTGAGTCCTGGATAGCAAACCCACTAACAAAACTACCACTTTGTATTAGAGAGCTAGGAGGACGATCAGACCCTTTTATTCGTCAAAGCTAGGAGCAAATCTCACTTTGGGTTGTTTTGGTGATGAAGGCAAATTCTCTTTTAAAGCCATCACTAGAAACCACATTCCCGTCAGGACCACAGCAAACAGAATCAGAGACCCCACCAATTGCAGACATCAAATCCATAATCTCAGTCGACAAAGAGTTACAAGTCACGTTCTCGCTGGATCTCAAGACTCGTCTTAGTGAAGCATTAGGAGGATATGGTCAAGATGAAATCACCCGAGAGGGTTTCATAAAACACTATGAGAGAGCAAAACCCATAGAGAAAAGATAATCCCACCCACCCTTAAAATTTATTAGGACACACTTTAATAGAACTATATGTTAATTTTGTTTATATTAGTGTTGATGCAACTATTTGCACCAACGAGTTGTACGTAAGGTTCAGACGAATCTACACATGAGTTTGTATGAAACTCATAGATCTAACGTTGTATCACTAGAACGAAATACCGAAATACCGAAATCACAAGCAAAGCAATAACACAAACAACAAGAAGGAAGAATGAGAAAAGTTTTTAAAGTGGTTTGGATGCTTAATGCAAATCCTACGTCCATTGTTTTTGTAATACTGTGTGTATTTGTCTCTCAATACAATGATGACTATTGATTGCTCTTAATGGAGACTGATTTCAAGATCCTTAAATTAGATTGAAAAGTCAGCTTATATACTATTACAGTGGTAGATTTATAATTAAAGTTAACCTAATTATATAGACATGTGATGCAAATCCGTGCTCTAGGTTTTTTACCGCATAACATAAAACATACTCATGACAAACACATTAATTTCATTCAGAAACACTAATAAAAAAAATCATGAATCTACAATATTCTTCTATATGTAATTTTCCTTCTAACTGACCTTGTTTATCTTTCCACACATTCGTTATAAAGCTTATATGAGTTGTAAAAGTATATTTTAGATTCATATTCATTTGTTTTTTTAATTGTGGTAGCATAAATCTGTAGTATTGGAGTAGGTAAAGTTATTGCAAATAATAGGTGTTCTTATCCCTCGCCTTCCCTTAGATTTCAAAAATTTTCTCAAACCTCCCCTATCCACCGTTTGCTAACAAAATCCGTTTTAAGTAAAAAATACGGTAAGCCCACTATGTATATAGATATTTCAAATAACCCCCTAGAGTATAGTTGTATTTATTTTTAATTTTGTAAAATTTAAAAGTAAATTGTATCTATTAATTTTTTAAAATTTTAGTGAAGTTAGGGGTAATAAGGTATTTAATTGGTCTTAGAGTTGAGAGCAACTTGGTTTTATTGACAGGGGTTCAGCACAATTTCTCCCAGACTCGTAGTTGAATAAATCACATAAGTTGAGATTTTCGTTGGGCCATTAGAGCAGCCCAATATTTTGGGCTTGGAATTGAAAGTTAAATTATAAACAGATCCAATGCCCTTCTGGGCCTTCTTTTGACATGTTGTTGATTTTGTCGTCATTCAACTCATGACACGTGGCCGTGGGTGTTAATGAAATTGGTTGCCAACTCCTTTGTCGTTGATGGAAATAATTTAATGTAATATAAAAACCACGTATCTTCTCGTCAAATTCGATATCTTTTAACTTGTACATCTATTATGACCATGTCATATTAGTAGGTACTCAAAAGTCAAATTCAAATTCATTTTCCCACGTGAACATGAATATGAGAGTAATGTTTAAAAAATATCAAAAAAATTTGAAAAAGTATTTAAAATTTGGAATACATTTACTATAACCTTGGGTTTGAATGGTAGAGAGAAGAAAATCCCTTAAAGAAGGGAACAGTAGTTAGTTAATGTTATCGATCGAGGTTGTTACATTAAAAAGATGTCTTGTTAATGTTAATGATCAAGAATGTAACGGTCTCGACCGTTAATATTAATTAAGTATTGTTCTTCTCTTTAAACAGTTTTTTTTGTTTTTCACACTATTCAAACCCAAGACTAATGGATTATAAACAATTGAAGAATATGATGTGTACCATTAGACTAGTTATATATATATATATATAAAGTAAAATCTCTCTATTATGATACTTTATATAGGAATATCTTTTATATAGTCATAAAAAATTATAATTCAAACTTTAAATAGTTATAAATAAGAATAAATTTCATATTGTAATAAGTTATCATTTTTTTAATTCTTGTCTTAAGAAAGTTATCTCTATATAATAATAATTATTTATCTCAGTTGAAAGTGGCCCCCAAGCTCACCTAATAGTATGTAGAGAAATATTTGGAGAAGAACAAGTATGGAGCGAC
>WYDK02000014.1:3086405-3098960 GCA_009867345.2 Toxicodendron radicans
CTAAATATTACGTTACAATATTTTTAAACATCGTTTTTATTATATTATTATATGATAAAAGATGATTAGTTGATTTTAAATTAAAAATAAATTTTCACTCAATTATCTTTTATTATATAATAATATAAAAGAAATGATATATAAAAATGATATAACAATATAGTGCTATAATTGCCCATAAATGGTTAAACATATGATACACTTTGGGGCATGCGCAGCCCGTATAAAAGGGAAATAAAGATGAAGATGTCAGTTGTCACGATATGTTTATTAGCTGTAGAAGCTCAATTAGTGCTTGAAATTACTTTTTTGGAATTGGAATATAATTACATTTTTCTTTTCTTAAATTTGAGAACCATAGACATTATTGTAGGATAAGGTCACCTAAATGTCGGTGTTAATTAATATAAGAATATTACGTTTATTTTTTTTTTATAATGTATAAAAATGATGTAAATGTAGTATTATTATTAATGAATAATATTATATGTACATCATTTTTATATTTATCTTATATCATTACGTGATAAAATATAATAGGGTAAAAATTTATTTTTAATTTAAAATTAACTAATCATCTTTTATTATATAATAATATAAAATAAATAAAATATAAAAATAATATAAATATATTATTATTGTTAATTTAAAATAACACATATTTAATACCTTTTGCATAAAAAAATTTCTTGACTTTGCTTTTTAAGATATAATTATATTAACCATAAATTAATTTAGTAAAATTTAATATAACATATTTCATCATCTAGAAGCAAGAACATGCAAGTAGGAAGCAGGAACTAGTCTCATCACAATCATGTGATGGTAGGTCAACAGTTATCTTCATCAGAACCGTACACGTGGCACACAAGAGTCAACCGTAAACCTGGTACAGTCTATTTGTATGACTAACTTGTCAACAACGTAACATCTCTCCTTAATTTAATCTAATAGTAGATAATCTTCTTTTACTTTTCCAACAAATTGAACAAGTCTTTTTCTTCCATGAAGATAAGGCTTCAGTTTCTTCATTTATTCTGTGTTTTCTTTATTATTTTATTATAGAGTAAACTACCCGGTCCCACCTAAGGTTTGGCAACATTTCAAGTTAATACTTTTAGTTGCATTTATTTCAGAGACCCACCCTTAGATTAAAACTGTTAGTGAAATTTGATTTCTGACTTATGTTATTATCATACTACCCTTAATTTTTTATTTCACCGCCACCCAACCACCATCACCATCCAGCCACCACCACCCCCAGCACAATCAACTCAAAAACAAACAAAAACAATCAACTCCAAAATCAAACTCCAACAACAACCCAACTCCAAACTACACACAAACCATCAACAAACCCCTTCAAAAACTAAAAGCAAACAACTCTCACAATCACCAAACAAAGAAACAACACAACCACGACGAGGAAGCAAGCAGGGTTACGATGTCGAAGACCGACGACTAAAGGTCTAAGGTGGCAGTTGAAAGTGGTTGCACGTGGTGGTGCGTCAAGGGTGCAGCATGTCATAGTCGCTAAGGTTGTGCGACGCGAAGGGAAAAAAAGGCAATTGGGAGGGCGGCGGAAAACAAGCCAAAATCGGATGAAATCCGCTCAAGAAAGTGATGAAAACACTTTGAAATCAGGCACAATCAACCTCTAATCAATCACAAACCCACAAACTCCTTGCAAAATTTTCACCAAAATCACAAAACCCTAAGGGAAGTGGCGGACAATGAACGATGAGCAACAGGATCGAAGCTGTTGGGTGGTTTTTTAGGTGGGATGTCAATGAAGCTATTGATGGTGATGAGATTGATTTCTGGCATCAGGCGCGAACTGAATTTTACTTGAAGTGTGCGTATCGACGAAAGGTTGCGGTCAACGATTGGTAAGTGTTGACGAAGGGAAGGTTAAAAGGAAGATGATGGTGGCATTGGAGTGGTTTAACAGTGTCGGAGTCAAGCCAGATTGGCCGAAAACAGTAATGACGACCTGAAAAGACAGTACTAACTTAGTATTTTGTCAAATGACTGTTAAAATAAATTGGACAGTGTTAGTTTAAGTGTAGGTCTCCAGAATAAATGTAATTAGGACTTAGGAGTACTAACTTAGTATTTCATCAAAGCTCGGGTGGGATAATGTAGTTTACTCTTTTATTATAATTGTAATTAATTAATTAATCTAAAAATTAAAGTTGTTTTTATCTCTCTCTCAAATCAGCAATGGCGAAAATATCGCCAACCCATGTGCAAAAGCACCAGCTATTATAAGTATTTAGTACAGAAAGCAGTCCTTCACTGCCTTCTTTTGCCTACTTGATAAAAAATAACTTCACTGCTCAATCTTTTTTTATTGATGGTTTTGGATGATGCCGATTGCTTTGAGGAGAAACAATACTAATCCAATCCAACGCTCCAAGTTCATGCAGTGTGTGTCAATCTACGAGTCACCGGAGGCCAAACCTATTGCGGCTGATAGGCGGTTGCCGGTGGAGAGGAAGAGAAAGGAAGACGTGGAGTCTAGCAGTTCGTCTTCGTCAATCGGGAGGAACAGTGATGTCAGTGGGGGTTCATCGGACGGTGAAGATTCAAACGAAGTTCAGAGCTTGTTTAAAGGACCCTTGGATACTCTGGAATCTTTAGAGGAAGTTCTGCCTATCGAGTAAGTTTTTGGTGCAGTCCTATAACGTGCGTCTGTGTTGAATCCTCAACTTCGGTGTTGGTTTTTGTTACTTTCTATTTAAGTTTATCTTCCTCTTTTTGTTTGTTCGTTGATTTTCATTTTATGATTGGTACTATAAACTTAATTTAAACTTTAAAATGTACAACAAAAAGTATTATCATATATTAATAAGCTCAATATCGTAACTAATGACTTCATTTATGGGCTGCACTGCTGAAGTTGGAAGTGAATGGGATTCTTGTTTCCCAATAAAGGCGAGGACCGGGGATGGAAATAATATGTTAGATAAGTGAATTAGGAATTGAATTAAGAATGATACCAGAAAAAAATGTAGTGTTCAGATCGTGTTATAATTGAGAGTAAAAGTGGAAGGAAATTATATTCCTGATTTTGTTATGGGTGTTTGATTGGTAATTAGAAAGGGCCATTCACAGTTGTTTAAGCATCACTTATGTCAGAACATCTGTCCACTAGGGGCGAAAATATTATAAAAGCCTTTGTCCCTAAGATGGTGATTTTCATTGGTAAAAGATTAAGCCTTCAAGATTGATAAATATTCTAAATAGCATGATTGGAAAGAGACACAATGTTCTGTTTTTCTATTGTGCCTTCTTTGTTGTTTATCCAGGTTATTAAACGTCTTACACTATTTTGTTCCAATTTAATCCAGGAAAGGCATATCCAAGTTTTATACAGGCAAATCAAAGTCTTTCACAAGCCTATCAGATGCCTCCTCTGCTTTGTCTATTAAAGACCTTGCAAAGCCAGAGAGTCCTTACACCAGGAAACGCAAGAATTTATTAGCTCATAGTAGTTTCTTGAATAAGAATTGCAATCTCCATCTCAGAAGTAATGGAAGTGGGATGTCAAAGAAATCAGCGAACTTTGGTCGAAACTCGTTGGTTCTTGAGGTGTCAATTAACAGCTCTGAGAGCATTACCGATGAAGACTCCAACTCAATTTCATCATCACATTCTCATCATCTGCCTCCTCTGCATCCTCAAGTTAAAAGATTACCAGGCAATGGATCATCATCCTCACTTTCTCGGGGAATCACTCCCTGGCGTTCTTTCTCTCTGTCTGATCTTCAAAGTGTTGCTGGTTCAAGTTCTAACGTAACTGGTTTGGAAGTTCATGGTGGAGACATGGACGGCTAATAATACTGACATTTAGTTTCAGTTTGGTGTTAATGCTTTTCAACCTCATAGTTGGAAGATAGTTTGTGGTGTTGAAGGCAGTATCCTGCTTTGATATCATGATGTTGCCCATTGTACTTGTAGCTTTTAGGTATTCGATGAATGGGCTTTTGGCGAACTTAATATAGTTGCACTCTTTTGTTTTGTGTTGGCTTTGGCTTTTAGATTCACTGTATTATACTAGAATTTTAAATATATATTTTCTTCTTCCTAGCTTTGGCTGGCTTTCCTGTTATAGCCTCTAAACTGTGAACTTTTACTATAACTAATAGAAGTAACCAGTTGCATTATATCATTGTCTTTCTTTTATCTCATTCTATCCTGTACTCACTGAAATCATTAGTATTACTGGCATTTTCATTTATGCCAATTTAACCATAGTTGCTCAAATTTGCAGAGGCTCTTTCCTATGCGACCTCTTCCTTCCACCTTTCCTGTTGTCCTTGCTGTGTTGAGGTTGATGGTTAATTCTATTGAACATGGCTATTGCATCCCATTCTCTCAGTATTTCTGTACATGTTTGATAACAGATGCTGAAGCAGTATGGCTTGTAGCTGCTGACCTCTCCAGTTTAAGACACTTTCACAGCATTCTGCTTTACTTTTCGCCAATTGTATGATTGACTGCTCTCAACATGGAGGATTTGTGGCTTTGGCCACAGTTAATCAACTTCCTGAGAATCTAGCAATATGGAAGATGGGTTTGGATGCTGGTCTGCAAGTAAGCTCCTCATAATTTGTTTTCATAATTGATTTTGACAAACATTTTGAATGATTAGTAGACAAAATTTTAAATTATCTGGAAATTAACAGGTGATGGATGTCACTATATGATAGACAACATTAAATAATCAACTAAAAAAATTTCTGCAGTGATTGATCTCAAGTATAAATAAAGTGCCAAAATTTATATCTTTTCCTTTGTCAACAACGGATGTGCTAGCACAAGTGATGACATCTTTGTTTGATTGGAAGTAGTTGATTAATGAGAAGTCATGCAAATCTATTTCACAGTTAATGTAATTCAATACTGTTGGTAGTTACAGGGACAGGTTTGAATTTGCCATTAAATATTATATTAAAATAGTAATTTGTCGTATTCGAGCATCATCGATCAGTTTTAAGTTTTTATATGGTAATAAATCAGTGAGTTAACTAGTGGCAGATAGGTAAGTCTGAGATTTGCAATTAATTTAATTTGCTCCTTAGGACCAGACCAATAAAATGGATAAATAAACTGTTCAATACTTGACTTCCTTCAAATGTTTCACAGCTCCTGGATAGAAGAATACAAACTTAAACTTAAACTGCAATATGATCTTTATCTTCTATATGTGATTATTTCTGCTTATAAACTAGGAATATTCATCGATTACTTCTGGTTCAATTTCATGTATAGACAAGCAGGAGTACAAACTGAAAGATGGAAAACACATACTTCAAGAATTGTCATAATTAGTTGAAAATTTGAATTATCAGCTGATTGGCCAATAGTTGATAGGTATTTAAACTATTTGTTGAGTAACTATTAATATGCTCTGCCATGTTAGACATTTGTAAACTTTCCTTATTGCCAAATGAGATACCTTGAAAAAGGGGAAATTTTGAATGACCCCATTTATGTTTTCTTTGAAGAACATTAATTATACATTGCCATATACAATTTTTTTCTTAAAATGGTATCGAAGCCAACAAAGTTCTGATAGTATGAATTTAAGCATTGATAAAGACAATATTATGACTCTGGCTTATTCCTGGTATGCACATTGTCCTACACTGCTTATAAATTGGCACAGATTCTGATTAGTATTACCATGGCAGCCGTTTGATTTTGCTGATGCTAGTTGGCCACAGAGAGGATTTCGTAGCAAAAACAGCCCTACCAGAGAACAATCACCTGCAGGTTTCTTTTTGCTCCCTAATGTATTGCAGTGTATTTTACAACTTATGTTTTGTTGACAGTTGTATCTGCTAAGTTGAACTAGCTCTTCTGTCGAAATTTCATTGCCTTTTGTGGTGATTGGACTGGCCATACAACTGTCATACTTCTCTTTTCTTTTGTCTATTCTGAAATTTTGTATGATGATTTTGACTAGTATGGTATCTTAGCAGGTCCCAATTCCTTCTGGTGGTCTCCCTACACCAACACTGTAGAGCATATGATGCCGTCTCCTCTCCCTTTTGTATCACAAGAAGAATTCAAGATATTTCATGAAATTGACAGGGAATTATACACAATCCTTGCCATCAATTTATGGCGGGATCCAGTGGATTGTATGCAGATTATGGCCATATGGCTCTGGTTGGAGAGAACAGGCTTTAACAATGTTGTGAAGAAGATATTATCCTTGCCTTACACATTGATAAATGAACTAGCAGATGAGGCAGTCACCTGCCTGAACTGCATTAACAGTGATCATTCTCCTTGCTCATCTGAGAATAATGATATTCCTTTGATGCAGTGCTTGATGGAGAAAGAAATCTCTCTCAGATATTTTTACGACAATCGGCTAAATGCAACTCAAGGGGTTGCAAAAATTGCAACCGATGTTTGCATTAGAGCATTAACCGACATCATGCAACAAGCTGTTGAAAGAAATGCCGCTCAAAGCTTAGCAGATAGCCAGAAGATGATGGCGCAATCTTTCCAGAAATCTTTGGTTCAACCTGGATTTCAAGTGAGATTTTGTCCAAATGAAATGATTCAGTCTTGGACCCAACCAAATGAGGTTCCACCAGACGATAGGACTATGTTCATTACATTCTCTAAAGGGTATCCAGTGCTTGAAAGGGAGGTAAGAGAATTTTTCACAAGAGCTTATGGGGATTGTATAGAGTCCTTGCACATGCAGGAAGTGCAATCAACTGAGCAATCCCTGTTTGCTCGCATTGTTTTTCACTCAGCATCAAGCATTGATGTGATTCTGAATGGTTCAGGTAAGGCAAAGTTCACCATCAACGGGAAGCATGTCTGGGCCCGGAAATTTATTCCAAAACGCCCGAAATCCTTGCTGACACCACCAAAGTTTCCAAGTTTGTAATGGTCATTGCAGATTTTGGAAGAAATTATTGTTACTAATGACTGTCATTTTTTTTTTCATGAATAGTTAGATTGATTAATTTGTGTTGGTTAACTTCGTTCGATTATTAGAATCGCGTTATGCCTTGGTAATCATTGTAGTTTTGTTGGTTTATTAGGTGGTGATATGTTCATTTGAAGTTTGGTAAAATTTCAATGGCATATGGGTGAATTTTGGTATGCGCTTGGGGCTCAGTAGTTTTTGTTCAATTTGTAATTCATTGAATGAAGTTCATTTACTTGGGTTCTTCGAAGTGAACATAAACAAGAGAGTACGGATTTGGAAATATACAAGAAAATGTTTTAAGTTGGTCCGAACACCTCGGTTACCAAAATAAAATAAAAAATTAGGATATCATGGGAACACAATTTTAATGCTTAAAGAGCATCAAGTTAAATCAAGGCTATTTTCATGAAAAATAAATTAAATAAAACAAAAGTTTGCTATTGGGTTCCTAGTAAAATACCTTATTGGCCAAGTATATTTCACAAAATTTTCACATCTAACAATAATGTTTTTCAATTACATTATTGTTTTAAGTGAAAAAAACATTTACACTAGTACTAATAATTAATGAAAGCTATCAACACACAAAAATATTATAGGCATTATTAATAATATTAAAAAGTTTATTCTTAATTAATAAATTTCGAAAAATATCAATAGGACTTGGGTCCCAGAGTCACACCACCGAGTCGTCTTCAAAAATCTTCTCATCGGAACTCAGAGCCAAGCCAGCACCAGCGAAGACCTTTATAGGTACGTATATTGCATTAGACTAAATTAAACATATTTACGGCACTTGGCTCAAAAACGCATACAATTCTAGTGTTAAGTTTTGTTAAAATTTAAATAAAACGTGACTTGGTTCTGTTATTTTTATTTTTTCTAATTTACCAAGTTTATTGATTTTTGCAGTTTTGGTTGCTGAAGAATGGATACGGGTCCGAATGGAGAGGAACCCACTTCGTGGGACGAGCTTTACAGTATAAATTTGATACCTTCGGAGTTGTTTCTCAAGTTCAGAAAAGACGTCCAGGGGTTACGAGTTGGTGTCAATTTAGAGGTTCTTTTCTTTGGCTTTTACAATTTTTTAAAAGTTTTATGCTATTTACACTTTTTAATTAGCTAAATTTTGTTTGCCATCTAAAATATCAAGACAAACTTGTGGAGTATAATAGGTTACAGTGGTTACTACTGGTGGAGGAAGTTGTTTTAATCTTGATTTTTGTTGGTTGGTTTCTATTTATGAGAATTGAGAACTAAAAGGAGACAGTGAAAATTCTCATTTTGGTTTTCCATATGAAAATTTTCTGATCCTTTTGCTCGAAATTTTGAAATGGTTTATCAGTCAATAGAAGATTGGTCAGTTTTGTTGTTTGTTGTTCTTATTCTGGGTTGAGATAATTTAATTCTTTAATAATCATAAGGTTGTCAATGGCAATAATGTAATGTATTCTGTTGTATTGGTGAGATGGGTTCACTTGGTGTATGCAATTGGGAATAATAACAGAGAGTATAGCATCTCAATGTATGGACTTGTTGAGTTTTGATCTTCAGTTGTGTAGGACTGCTGGCTTTCATGTAAGGATCCAACTTTTCCTAGTTTAACCATAATATCTGCTCTATATGTTTGTTCTTGTGCAGTACCAATTTACATTTTGCTATCTCTTTATCACTTGAGACAAAGATATAACCGGAGCTTAGTAATGTGAGCATAGGCATGATAAATGGAAATGTCACTGTTTGTGGTGTGTATTGATTTTTACTGGACATACCTTGGATGTTATTTCTGTGGGATATATGTTGGCCAGTGCTGTCATCAGAAAACAAATGAAGAGGGGAGCTTATAGTTGGTTCAAGTTAAGTTTCTGGTGTACCTTAATGTGATAAATAAACTAAATGCAGTTAAGTGATCAAGTACTAATTTCAGAGCAGAATGTCAGTCCTGAATATCCCACTTCATGGAAATGGGAACTATGTGGCTTAAATGCTGAAACAGTACTATCTCCTTAGATCTGGTGGATGGATTGACTCCTTGACAAGCAGTCACCTGCAAGCATTGCAGATGCTTGAATTCATGAAGTGGCATCTATATTGTAGATGTTGCTTTAATTTCGCAATAGATATTTTACAATCTAATAATCAATATTGGTTGCTGTTTCATTTGTGATATATTTTGCTCATAATTTTGTTTCAGTTCTATAATGCTCCAGTCAACGATTACCAAGCAAAGATTGTACTGAAGCCTCTGGCCCCTGATCGAAGGTGGAAGTTCATATATGAACCTGTACATCAAGATGTACGAATTCTTTCAAAAAAGATCCCTGTCACAAAATTTCTGAATCTCCAGGTTGACATTTTATCTTGATTTTTTTTCTAAAGCACTCCTGTCCTAGGACAAGATAGAATTTTATATTTTATAGCATGTTCTGCATGATTTATGCAAATTTTAACTAGTAGCACAGGTAACTTTACTGCCTGTTCAACCGAGGTCTGTGCAAAATTTTGGAGCAATGATCAAACTCTTGTAAAATTACAGGTTGGTATAGGCCATAATTTTCAATTGCATGCAACTGGGTGGAAATGGAAACTCACTACATGTTTGGGTGGAGATGGAATATCTCGGATCCAGAATAAGACATCTCTTGGCTTATGCCCTGGTGTTGATTTGCGGTTCTGTTGGAAGGCAGATTATGTTCTTCCAGAGATTACTGGGCAAGTGCCTTAATCTTCATTACAGTTATGACTGAAGAATTCTTCATAGCTATGAACGTGTATTTAAAATATTGTTAATTGAATTAGATTTCAAAATCACTCATTACTTGGATGGTTTATGAAGCTGCTGATTCTTGTTCTGCAATTCATAGCGACTTATTTATTTCTTTTTTTGTTTGTTTATTCAGTCATGTATCTATTCTTTAAAAAAAAAAAAAAAACTTTTCTATATGCAAGATATCATCGCTTTATATACATTTTGTATAGCTGATGGTTGAAACTTGAAACCTTGAAATTAACAGGGCGCTAGGTACTGGTGAACCATTATTCAACATGAACTCGGGAAAATTGCAAGCATCGCTAGACAGAGTTGAGGCTATTCTTACCCATGGCCATACATCATGATACTTTTCAAAATATCAGGTAGACATGTCTTTGAAGTTTGAACTTACTATTGGTTCCTGAGGTCCTTAAGTACAATTTTTTAGGATATGAGGGATACTTGAAGCTCACCAGTTTTCTGTCTCGTTAGATTTTTTGTTAAACATTTCTTACTTGCATTCCAGATAAGATGTTTTTCTATTTATCTTAGCCATTGAAGTAAAAATATTAGTCACTGACATGATGATTCTTTCTTTCAGAAACTAGCACTATTTGCCTGAAATTGGGAAGTTGCAACTGCATGTGAGAATCCGTAGGTCGTTTGGAATGGAGTACAGTGATTACTGATGGGCTGGTGATGTTCAAGGTGGTACTAAATAGTCATTATGGCCATGCACATATGTGGATAAGAGTCACTGATCAAACAGCTCCTCTTCGTTTTCAAATTGTAAGTAGAGTGGGTTCATGTATGCAGTTGGCATTAGTACAGTTCAGTGATGATTGTTATATTATAGCTGGCTCATGTTTCCATTTATCTTCTCATTGGTTTCCGTTTGTTCTAAGTTGATGTAAAAGCTAAGTTTTACTGATATTTGCATCGCACTTTGGCCTTCAAATCATTCTTTAGATCTTGAGAATGTTCTGTTTCTAGTATGATAACATCCATTAAATAAGCTGGCAATGGCTAGTTATCAAAAGAGGCTAATTGATATAATTTACACGTCCAAATCAAAACAACCAGATGGAACCAAGAAACCAAGAACAAGTGTTACCGCCAACTCCAAAGAACTGTTTGTGGAAAGCGGCAGGCGGCCACTAGAGAATTGGACGAGTCTCTGCATGTTTATAGCAAAGTTATGCTGGTAAATCACAATGCTTATAGACACTTCTAGACTCCTAGTGATTTATAGCTATGACCTGAAGTTTACAGTGGTTTAAAATGAACCGTAATATGTAAGTTAATCACAATGTTATTATCAACGGATAGCTAATTGGTAATCAGGTGTTTACATATTATAAGGTAAAAGATAATAGAGTTAAAATTTATTTTTAATTTAAAATCGATTAATATTTTTATAGCGTAAAAAGAATATGTGCAAAATTGATATATTAGCAGTACAAGGATGGGCCTTACATACTGGTCACTGGTCACTGGTCACTGGTCAGCAATCATGGCTACTGTTGAGTGGCTGTTTGAAAATTTAAACGGCAGCTCAGCTTTTAAGTGTACTTTAAACCCTGGTGGAGGGAATATATGAATGGTTCATCAATCAATGTAAAAAAAGTGGACCCTCTTAAACCTAGCCGTTGTAGTCTCCAACGGCAAAATCCAAATCCTCCTGGCTATATAATTTTAAATTGCCATTCATTCTCCAATCCAGAACCCATCTGAAATTACTTCCAACAATCTAGAAATGACTTCCTCAAGGCTTAGAAGCTCATGTTCCTTCCCAAACCTTCTCCTCTCTTGTTTGAACTTTACTCTCTTCATCCTCTCTGCAGCATCTCTAGCTCCAATTATTCTAATCAAAATGCCGCCTACTTCTTTTGGTATGGCATTCCTCACGGTCTCATGCATCTCACTGCTCTCATCTTTTGTGGGTTTCTACTCTCAGCTTACTCACTTGTGTTTTATAACCCATGTTTCGCTTCTCCTGGCCTCGGTGATCGGGCAATTACTCAGCATATTGGCCTTATTCACTAGGGAAAGATCAAGCATTTCGCTGCTCAAGTCACCAAGGGATCCGAAAGAGGCAAAGGTTTTGGTGAGATTAGAATCTGGGATTTTGATGGCAATGTTTCTGATTCAACTGCTGGTGTTGGTATTGAGCTGTGTTATTTATAGCTGTTGGGTGAGAGAGTACGAAGAAATAGAAGCGGAGAGAGAGGCGATGGCGAGGAAGAGGAGTAGGAGAATTGCTCAAGTACAAGAGGAATCCATGGCCAATGCAACCAAGATAGCAGAAAGTAAAGCCAAAGAGTTGGATGAGAAAATGAAGAGCAAGTATGGGCAGTGGGTAAAAACTGATTTTGAAGGCTAAATAAACCACCACTTGGTCATTATTATCTCTTGGATAATGTGAAAAAATATATGTGCTTCTTGTTGTTTTTCTTCTTAATTAGGTCACCATGGAGGTGGCCAGTTGATTTGTATTATAGCCTTGAGTGCGTTCTTTGTGAATTGTAGTTGTTAAATAATAGTTTAATATCATGAATTTTTTAAGAGTAATATTACATTTACAGCACATCTTTACACCATTCTTTTACATTATATTCATATATTTTTTTAATTGAATGTGAGTGTGATATAAGAGAATGATGTAGAAAAGTGATGTAAATATAGTATTATTGATTTACTAAATGGAGGTAGGTTGGAACGGGTCTCCACGGGTGAAGGTACAATATCCTTAACAATAATACTATATTTATATCATATTCTTACATCATTCTCTTACATCATATTCACATTCAATTAAAAAAATAATTTTTTTGAATGT
>WYDK02000014.1:3202061-3223690 GCA_009867345.2 Toxicodendron radicans
TAATTTTAATGCAAAAATGAGACATCTCGTTCCCCAGGTGATGGATGTAGGTAATTATATCTATTTACAATTTCATCAGAATTATTCCTGGACTTTATGGCTAAAGAGACTACTGAAACTACAGGTACAGGTTGTTTTCTTCACGCATATTGTATAATTAATTTTTCAAGATAATGATCCAACGATGTCTCTTCATATCCAAAATTTATTGCATCTGTAAATGAACTAGCAAGCAATAAGGAATTACATAGGATAGGTAAGTGTTGAACTTGTATATTAAATTAATTCATAGTTAGAGAGTTATGAAGACATTAGCTAGAGAAGCACGATACTTTAATTGTTATATATATATATATATGCATGCATGCCTACATTCCTAAACTAAGATTTTGTCTTGTGTTCATCTTAAAACCCCTAATGAGATGATCGTAGAATTGCATCATAAATAGCTGAAGAAGAGCACCTAATTTACAAATCATAACTCCCCATCCCCATCCCTCTATATATATATTTAGAAGAATGGCAGATGGAGATGTAGATGTAGATGTAGATGGGGACATAATTTCATACCGTCCCACGTAATTAATAAAACACGCCATAATAATACGTAATAATATTCTATATGAATGTCGTAATTAATGTAAACCAAACCAAATCACATTCCATTCGATTGATTGGAACGAGTCAACTCTACATTCGACTCACTCTTGCGGATCCCATTCCCTTTGCAATTTCCCTCAGCACAAACTTCTGAATTTTCCCCGTCGAAGTCCTGGGCAGTTCTTCTTTAAACACCACCGTTTTCGGAACTGTGTAATGCGGCAACCTGTTCCTGCAATAATCTATTATTTCTTTCTCCGTTGGTTTCATAATCAACTCCCCCTTCAAACTCACAAACGCACATGGAGTCTCTCCCCAGAAGTCATCCGGCCGAGCCACCACCGCCGCTTCATTAATGGCCGGGTGTGAGTACAGCACCGACTCCACCTCCACGCTACTCAAATTCTCTCCGCCGCTTATTATTACATCCTTTGAACGATCTCTTATTTCTAAATATCCATCGCCATGCATCACCCCGATGTCTCCGGTGTAAAACCACCCGTTTTCTTTCAAACATTTACGAGTCACAACCGGGTCTTTAAGATAACCAAGCATTATGCATCCTCCCCTCAGCACGATCTCACCCAATGATGACCCGTCACGTGTCACACTCGCTCCTGACTCAGGATCCACCACGTCAACTTCAGTCAACCCAATCGTCCTCACCCCTTGTCTCGCTTTTAACCTCGCTCGATCCGTTGCAGGCAAAACGTTCCATTTTGATTTCCAGGCGCATGAAACAACGATTCCTCCAGTTTCCGTTAAACCGTAACCATGACTAACTATAAAACCGAGCGACTCGGTCCTCAAGAGGACGGCGGCCGGCGGTGGAGCTCCGGCGGTGAGAATCTTAACAGAGTTTTTGACTGGTTGATTGTCTGGAGAGTTTGATAGCATGTTGAGCACAACGGGAGCACCGCACATGTGAGTGACACCGTGTCTTCGAATGGAGTCGTAAATAATTGAAGCGTCGAATTTACGAAGACAAATGTTGGTCCCGCCCACGGCGGCCATGCCCCAAGGGAAACACCAGCCGTTGGAGTGAAACATGGGCAGCGTCCACAAGAACACGGGCTGTTTCGGTACGGACCAGTCAGTTAAAGAATCAACGGTCACTATGAAGATCCCGCGGTGGCAATGAACGACGCCTTTTGGAGCAGAAGTTGTACCTGAGGTGTAGTTTAATACCAGGGGGTCCCACTCGCTCTCCGGCCGGACCCACTTGAACTCGGGATCTCCTTTCTCCACCAGGCTCTCGTACGAGCAAACGAAATCAGAATCAACGGTCTGAGATGAAGCATCATACTCGTCAGTGATGAGGACGAGAGCAGGGGGTTTGATATTTGGCGGGAATAAAACGACGGCGTTGAGAACGAGAGAGCGTGATTGGTGATCGACGAACACAAGCTTAGATTGGCTGTGCTGTAAGAGTACGGCGACGGTCCGCGCATCGAGGCGGGTGTTAATGTTGTTGAGAATGGCACCGGCGAAAGGAACGGCGAAATGGAGTTCGTACATGGCGGGGATGTTGGGGGCGAAGACGGAGACGACGTGGCCCTTGGCGATGCCGAGAGAGGAGAGGGAAGAAGCGAGCTGGAGACAACGACGGTGGGTTTGGGACCAAGTGTGAGTAGTGTTGTGGTAAATGATGGAAGGAGAATCAGCGTAAACAGTTGCAGCTCTATCCAAGAAACCGAGTGGAGTTAGGGGGCATGAATTTGCAGAGGTGGGGTTTAATTCCTCCATTTCTGCTTAGGCTCAGGTGTGTTTGTAACTGTTACAGGAATGTGGATGAAGAAGAAAAGGTGGTAGTGGGGATTTAATTTATAATGAAACGAAAGTTTGAAAATAGAAAATGGCATGTTGTATTAAATGACATTGATATGGAAATGGAAGCTGGCCCGGCTGCTCAACCACTAGGTAAGTGAGGTTACTTCACTTGTCAATTGTTATCTTAATGGATACATAGCATGCCATTATAAAAGCGCCCACTTGTTGTGAATCACGAGTTGATGATAGCTCCTCACCTCAGTCCCACCATGTTGTGAATCACGCTCTCCTTTTCTGAAATTATTAATTTTTTCTCCCCATGAAACAATCTGAAAACTCTTTCTTCTACAAGTAATTTGTACTGATTTTAGGTGCAAATGCAGTTGAGTTTGTCAGTCTGAAGTTACCGTAAACATCACGAGAAATAAACAACCCAACTCAACAACAATAGTATAGTATGGTTTTACATACAAGTAGGACGTGATCTCTTTATGGGGGTGTCAAGTCTGAAACACTTACATGAGAAGATAAAGATTAGAGATAGAAATAGAAAAAAGAAGACTCCTTTATGCTGAAATCCTGCACTGAAAGTTGAAAAACAAGCAATGGAAATAATGGTGGTTCACGAGAGGAAATATACCTTTACTTAGACACGTATTCTTGTTTGGACATGAACATCCCACTTTTCGTTTGTCAAATCAATTCAGCTATAAAGGGAAGAAAACCAGCAAATTACAACGCGCAACTATCATAATTTTCTCTCCCTTTCTTACTGGTATTCACGACAGCACATGTATGTATAAGGTCAGATAAAAGTAAGTTCACAAACTAAGTCTTCAATGAACTACCAAATATATATCGTCACTATGGAGGTGAGATTGGAATATGCATAGCAAAGCCTAATAAAGCCAATGAGAGTACAACTACCAAAAGATTTCCGGGCATTTTTTATGAGATACTGAAATTAAATTATAATGAAAACCGAATAACATAAACAATTTATTTCAACTCCAAAAACCAGCTTAAACCACAACCTCCATTTTAAAATTTACGAGTTAAAAGTAATTGTTTTGAATATAAAAGGTAGATCTTTCACATGTAAAAAGGGATCAAATACTCTAATCATCTTAAAAGGATAATTATTAGTATTATGAATTATGGTTAAACACATTTATTTTCTGATTTGAAATATCCGCCACAAGGCCTTGGCTCAAACAATCACTATATTATAGCAGGTCTGAGGTTTGAATATTGCATATTGAACCAACCAAAAGTGAAAGAAAAAAAAAATTAAGCTTCCAGGTGAAGCAACAGAGCTTCCTAGCAAGGCAAATTCCCTGGCCAAAACTAGGCCTGAGGTTTGAGGAAACAAGCAAGTTGCTCTAGGTGAGCTACAAAATTCTGAGATATAAACACCACCCCCACACACCCCCCACCGCCCCACCCACCACCCCACACCCCCCCCACCCCCCAATAGAGTCTGGCCTATGCTGCCAGGCCTTAGGCATGCTCCTAAACTTCTGCTTTCAGATAACTTTAGCTGAACACAGAAGGTAAAAATAAATAAATTGAATAAAAACTGCTAAACCGCTGATACAAAATAATGTCAGGACTTCAACACCACCAATTAGCTATAAAAACAAAAAAAGTAAGGAAAGCAGAGATGTACCTGTTTCAGGTAGATATAGCCGAATATCAGTTAATTGGACTTGTGAAGATGACAGCATAGCTCTACATCATGATTAACTCTTCTCAAGAATAAGACAATTAGTAATGCCTGCGATTTTCCTGCAACCACCAAGCACTTCAACGCCAAAACAGAAGAAAAATCAATAAATACTGAAACTATGATTTATCAGAAAGGCATATGTGAGGTCCTGCAATCATGACCTTGTATTTGAAAAGTACACAAGATCACAAATCACAGCTCATCATCTGTTCCAATCTGCACTGGCCAAAAATACAGAAATAAGTTCTGCAGCAGATGATTCTATTGAACTAAACAACTTATGAAAAACTTTACCAACAATAGCCTGAGAGATTTATCTATTATAACCAGAGACAGCATCAAAAGTGATATAAGCCAAGAAAGAATTTTGAAATTGAGAATCAAATCTGCAACACGAGCGATTGCCAGGACAAAATATACGCAAAAATCATCATACGACATTATGTATTGATAGAAAACTGTGCATACGAGTATGCCTGCAAAGGATAATACACTGAATAAAAAGATAATTTTATTGAAAATATAAATGTATGTACAAGAAGCATCGTTGTTCTTTGATTTGTAAAAGCTACAGCCAGGATACAGAGTTGGCTAAGATATAATGCTAGGACATACTAATTTTCACCTTGGAACAGCAGATCTTTACAGTCGAAGTTGCCAACTTAATACAGGAGCAAAATCCAAAATCTCAAAAAGGATCACTCGAAAATCAACTTGTGGAGGAGTCTACAAAGAATCTATATAACCTAATTGTGGACTGGATGGCCAAATGACCGTCCACGTAACTGGTCATTTCTTGACAACAGCGATTATGTTTGATTTGTCAATAGTATAATGAACAAGACTATACAAAGAGCGCAACTTCAAACCATCATATTTAAGTCTGAAAGGTCATCCATTGGAATTTCAAGGCCCATGAAGTCATGATCTTGTAATGCATCATCCTCAATGCTCAACCATGAACCAAGATCCTGAGCATGACCATCAGGACCGCCTAAGACATCTAACGATATCTGTGACAGGTCAATAGGCTCAGAACCATCCAACACATCCAAGTTAAACTCATCTTTTACTTTGGCATTACTGTTGGTAGCCATTTCACTTGACTTTGACACAGATGCTGTTGGTTTGGGTTGCTCTGACATCTTTCCAAGAAGGCCATTTACAGAAACAGATAGTTGAGTAATTTTCTGCTTAGGCTTTGTTTTAGATTTCCTTTCCCCCTTAGCATTAGATAATGCTGGCCTACCGATTTTATTAGTTCCATTTCTGGATAAAACTTCTCTGCTATGTCCCTTTCCATCTCTGTCTCTTTCACTTCTCTTTCCCTTTGTACTGCTTGATAGGGAAGTTCCAATGCCTGATGGGGCACTTGGGGTACCAATAGTACCAACCACATCATCAAGCAACAACTCCCTCTTCTTCACCCTGTTTGACCATGTATCGTCTTTACCAGTACTCTGTTCAGATGAACGATTTATTGGAGGAAGCATATCAGAACTATCCCCATTCTGACCCAACTGTGATGTTGAAGGACTTGGCTGTGAGCCCATGGATGCTGCAGAAAAGAGCAAAAGTAATAATCCAAATCTTAATCATGACACACGAACAAAAAAATGCAGAAACATAAAAGAGAGAAGAAGGCATGCCTACAAAAGCCCACCAAGATATTTGCCAAATTTATCAAAGAATACTAAGGAAAGAAAATATTTTTTTCTTTTTGTTAAGAAACCAAGGACTTGTATTAGCCCATATGAATATTCATATATGCATTAAGAATAAAAGTAAATTCCAAGTATTTTATCCAGGAGGGACAATATAAAGTTACCTGAAACTCTAACTTCCAGAGCATGGCCAGAGGTATTGGCAAATGATTTCGCAGATTCACCATCTGTAGGAGTATTTATGGGTCGTGCACCATTTAGGTGGGAATACCCAGAAAGAAACATATCCTTAAATAACTGCTCACTAAAGCAGCTCTTACCCGTATCTTCATATTTATGGTATCTGTCTAATGTTCGTTTTACAAATGCTAGCGCAGCTTGCTTGGCCATTTTGTTACTGGAACTCTTACCACCAGTGGCATTAGGACCCCGACAAGTCTATCAAACCAAAAATAAATTAATCGATCATAAATAAAATGCAGCAGCTCGATTTATATTATAGCATAAGCAAGAGAACACGAGGAAAGAATGGGATCACTAATTTAATTTAAATAAAGCACTTCAAAACAGTAATAGGAAAAAAATCCATTCAAACGGGAACCGTGGGTCAGCAATTATGTAGACATCCATCCCAGCAACAGATAGATTCCTGTTCAGTGAAAGACACTATTTACATTGAAGGAGACTGCAGAAGATTAGAGTCTAGGTATATTCTTCAGAAAATTCTGTTATTGTGGTTGGAAATTAAGGACCTGATATCTCATTCAACCTGCCCTACACCACTCAATCTATGGGCTTGTTCAAAATGAATATAGATGCTCTTTCTTCTTTCTTCATCTCAAAGTACAGATGTCCTTCCAATTAAAAAAATGAAATCACTAGTATTGCCACCTTCGAACACCCTGCTGAGGTCATACAAACACTGGGTAACGACCTCTTTCCAGTATTGCCCTCTTTAAGCAGAAGAGAAAAGTGTAACGGTTTAGATCATCTTTACTCGAAAATAGCCAGACATCCTTCCACAATCTAACAGTAATCAATGAAATGCCTACTCTATTCAGAGACAAGATTTTTGAAAGGTCTGGAATGTCTCAAATTAATCTTTCTTTACCCCTATTTATCTCTCAAATTCTTGACTCATTTAGTTAATTCTGAAACCTGCTTGACCAAAACTCCAGAATAGCACATTTTTAACTAAAACCTGCTTTGAAGGCTGTCCTAGATTGATTATGGGGGGCATTATTCCTAGTCAAAGGAATGTCCAACATCAATTTGGCACTGCAGCACTTAAATGCAGCATCCCGATAATCCAATAATGAAAAAAGATATTGATTGTTAAGAGAGATTACCATATACTTCTCATATGCCATTGCAACGAGTTTGTCAAGGGCACGTTGTTCAAACTCCCTATACAAAAAGCAGAATACGTGCAAACACCATAAGTACCAAAACATTTCAGCTAAAAGACAAAAGCGCACACATTCATCTCTAGAGAATAAGAAAAAGACGAATTCATTACTTTTCTTGAAGTTCTTTCGCTTCTGAGGCAGACTTCAAGAGTTTATCAAGCAACCCTTGCTTCTTGGATACCTATTGCATCAACATCAGATCAAGAAATAGAATTCTCAAGAATAAAACTTACTTCAGGGCAAGGAATATCCAAAAATAATGTTGTGTGCAGAAAGTTCAAATTTGTGGAATATCCCATGACACCCCAAAGAAGGGTGAAAATGAATATTATACAAATAAGAGAAAAGCCAGATTTCACATTAAGGTGTTTAAGGTTGTAAATTACCTGTTCATGGTGCCTCTTTGCTAATTTTTTGATTTCATCACTGATTATTTCATCTTCTAACTGTACTATGTCAGACTGAGAAAAAGAAGGATGTTCAACTAGTCAAATACCTTTGGATAAAAAAAAAGATAAAAAAACACAGAAAGAAATGCTGAGCATATCCCGAGAACAAGATAACCCTAGAACCGAAGCCAAATATCACACACACATACAAGGTCCTGTAAGGGCAAAAAGATGAGGGGACATGAAGTGAAAATTCCATGGGACTGCATCATTCAACAATTGAGAGAGTGTGTTTGTGTTGTGGAGGTTGAGGAGGTAGCTGGAATCAGATTCGGATAAAATAGCCACATTAAAGCAATACTACTGAATTAGAATTAGAAGACTTCTGGTAGAATAAACCTACCAGCAATTCTGGGAAAATACCAACACTTCTAGCCTCCAGAAGAAGTTTCTGATTCATCTGCATACTATCATACTGAAATTCTGAAAAGGTCATGCCAGGTATCAATGATTGATCAGGAAGCACACCATTTAGAGACTGACCAAAGTTAGAGTTAATCCCGGAATTTGAAATTCCCAATATATCAATTTCTGGCTCATCATCAATATTTTTTTTTCCAGTTATCCTATAACCATTAAAACCAGTATGCTCAGACTGAAAGTTCAATAGATGATCCAAAAAATTAGGTTCCATCTCTCCATCTAGCTCAAATCCAACTCCATATGCATCAATTTGGAGGTCCTCATTCTCACTGCTATAATCTTCCTCTATAACTAAAGCGGCTATGAGCCTCTGGTAAACCGGGATCGAAGCATGATCTCTTGCACCAGTTATTAACTGTTCCATAAGGAGATCACCTCTCCCTGTTCCACGCCCAACCTCTCTCTCCTGTTCTGCCAACTCATATCCATTGGGTACAGAAGTGCAACCACCTGTGTTAGAAGGAAACAGTTTCGGTGTTGCTGTGGCAGATTCAAGATTTCCCTGAAAGATAGTAAGAATTAGAGACAGAATAACATGTACTAATGAAAAAATATTCTAGGAAAAACAGACACTTCAGAGATTAAAATGCACAAATAAAGGAACTGTAAAAAAAAATACACAAGTTAATTCAACTCAGAACAACTTTTTTCCTTTTCTTTGGTGGGGCGGAGGGATAAATTATAGTATCATCTAATCCCAACTAAATGAAAAACTCATTATAAATCACAATAAGGCGTTCAAGATATGTGACAAAGAAGAAAAAACTATTTTGTTACCATATAATCATATGATGCATAAAAATATAATACAAATATGTGACCGTGATTTAAAATAGGTATAAGCAGGCCTGAAACAAGCTGGTCCAGCTATAAAATTGCATATACCATGTAACAATATTCCAACAATATGACCAAAAAAAAGGGTTAGGCTATTGTAACACAATTTTTTTACACAAATTTGTGACACAAATTCTTTTCCTTTGATTCCATGTAATCCAATCAACTTGGATGAAAAGTTAGAGTTAGTTATTTTTAATACTAAGTAAGCAATTTCTAAGTCATCAAATTACCATGAATCAATAGTCATGAATTTGTCAAAAAATTGTGTTACGATAGCTTGACCCCAAAAAAAAAAACTCAAAATTAAAATCAAAGGAAACATCACTCTGTAAGAACACGGTATTGATAATTCATACCATAAAGAGCATCACCTGTTGCTTTAAGTAAACAATTTCTACATCAGATACAAAACCAAAGAGTGGCTCCATCTGCCTCCAAAATGAGCTGGAAAGAGCATGTGCTGAAGTGAAAATTAAATCCATCAGTCCAACAAGACAAGTGATTACCAATAGAATGAACAAAAAATTTTAATTGATATGATACCAGAATTAATAACAGCATTTGCAGCAGCCACTAGCTCTTGATGACCATCGTCTGAACCAACTACGAAAATTTGAACCACAAATAGATGGAAAAAAATAAGTAACTACAATTAAATAGCAATCCCAAAAAAATTTCTTTATGAATTTGAAGCACAACTACCAAGAAAATCAGCTGCTGTACTGGTTGTTGTATGCTTTTGACGTTTATAAGCCTTGCGGTCAGACAATTTCCTACTTGGGGGACGACCTGCCTTGCTGAAAAAAAATTTCAAAAAGCTGTTAGATTTCCAACTAAGACAGAATTGCAACTACAAATTGGGGAAGACACATGTCAAAAAAAATAGGTAAGGAGAAAATGTTTAACCTTTCAGTCTTATCAAATCCAAGTCTGGCACTTCTAAGCTGTTTTGCAGTTCCTACATTACCCAGCTTCCCAACCGACATTGGCAAGAGAGACCTTGTAGATGTAAAAACCCGCCCTGTCCGCCCCTGCCTCCGTAGACCGTCTCCAAGGTCTTCCCCAGAAACCAGCTTATTCTTTCTTGATGGCAGAACTAAAGTGGACATCTTTTGAACATTTTGCCCTGCTTTCTCATCTACCTCATCAGATTTTCTGCCCTTGTCTTTGGGTTTAATGTCAGCAGCCCCCGACTCTTCACTTTCAGATAATGCAGATGAAGACAAGGGATCACCTTTCAATTTAACTTGCTGAGGAGAGTTGCCAGACAAGCGTTTAACAAATCCCATTCCAACTTCATTACCTGCTACATCAGATGAAGCATCCAAAGCAGAAGTTTTATCGCTATTAGAAACAATAGGAACCAAATTTGTCCTTCTTGCTGTACGGGAGTTCTTCTGTGGCCTCTGGCCAGCCCAATGAGCAACTGGTGATGAAGATCGAGCTGATGCTGTGCGCTTGCGATTGTTAGCACCAACAGCTGCAGGTGGCTTGTTTGTACAATGAGAAAGTTCCCAGTCATTAGGAGCAGTTGCTCTATGGAAACCTGGAGACAACTTGGGCGGTGCAGCAACTGAACCTGATCGCGGAGCTCGAACAGATGCATTCATTTTGGTGTTTGAAGTAGGACTAGCTGAATTAAATTCATCCCGAGCATTCATCCTAAGCATTATTTAGTACATTTATAATGTAAGTAATACATTATATAATAAAACATATCAAAAGAGTAGGAATAAGATGGGAGAATATAATTTTAAAATAAAAAATGAGACAAGACTTCCATAAACAAGAAAAGGAGAAGATACTGCAATTATGATGATAAATAAAAATTATGATAAGGGACACAATTGCATACTTATTGACAGTTCTGAGATTCACCCTTTCCTTATCTGAACCTATAGAACGATCTCTCCTCTCAGTGAGAATGGAGTTGTTATCCAGTTCAGTCCTAGGTATGGATGTACGCACCCCCAAGCCAGTCTGTTGTGAGATACCATCTGATTTTCCAACTCCAACAGCTCCATTAGCAACTCCTGGCCTATATTAAGATGCATATTAATATCATCTCAGAAAAGGAGGAGGTTAAAAGGGTAATTATTGATGGGGAAAAATAAAGTGGAAAAGAGATCCTATTTTAATAAATAATTCCAGTAAGAATTTCAATGAAATGACATACCAAAAATCCCTAACTCACAAATTCCGAAAACCATACTTACTTTTGAACATGATTAGAAGGAAAGTTTGTCCCCTTCATACTTCGTGGCCAAAAATCTTTTCAAAGGTTCTTATCCACTATTTTCAATTCAAATTAAGGGCAACTAATAGTTGCAAGAAGTTAACGAATCCAATAGCTAGGCTTATGACTCCAAATTAATCAAGGTATTCATTATGGCAATCCTTGATGTCAAGCACTTATATCAGTTAAGCACACATGCTACTCAAAATTTGCAATCGGGTGGGTAGTATCAATGGAGAGGAATACTGAAACCCTCAGCAGAACATAAGGTCAGTTGATAATTATAAATTTATTCATTTAAATTTGGTAAGTTCACCTTCATATACTTCTTTAATGCATGAAATTCAACATCCCAACCAATGCCCTAAACAGTAAGGCAAAAATAAAAATCAGTGAATTAATCTTAATACCATATATTGAGATGCTTTTCCTCATTATTGCCTGAGGGCTAGCTTGTATAGTGGTAATACCCCAATTCTTACCACAACCTCAATCAAGGACAGCTTTCAAAGGCGTACCAATTTATCCCTTATATCTCTATCATAATTAAGAGCGTGCTTAAAACAGAATAAGAAACTCATAGCATAAAAGAGCAAAAAAAGCTGCAATTAGCACGAAGCTCAAATTCTTGAAACTTGGCTCTAATTTAAGAGCCTGAACTTCCCATTTAGGAAATCATAGATAAGAAAGGAATAGTGTAATTACAGCAAAATAACATTAGATCAAATATTGATGATGGACTAGAATCAAGAACTGTCACCCATAATGCCCCCAATCTCCAAAATATTCCACCAAGAGGCTTGAAAATTCACATCATAATTTCTTTAATAAAGCATACTATTCAAAATTATTATTATTATTTTTTATCATTACTTTAAAAGCTTCTGCCCATAATTAAGGTCACCAACATGGAACAAAGGCCAAGTTTTAAAAAGTTTCCTCCTAGCAATCCCAAAAGGTGACATTTAATACATGCAACTATTCCAAGGCTTCAAACAGTAATGATTGGGCATATGCATGAATAAAATTACTCGTATTGAAGAATAGTGCACTGTCAGATGTCATACCTGAAGCCATGTGAGTCATTCATCCTTGATCGGGCATCAGTAACAGGTCTTTGCTGCATCCCCTGTTTAGGTTCCCGATAACCATCGGTAGGTTTAGGTGACACAAAACTTTGAGATGCTTCTGGCTTTATTCCAGAACGCTTCTTCTTCGTTTTTGATTTTTCCCAAGCATCAACACCAATAGATAAAGTCCGATCCTCACCCTGAAACCCACCACTATTTGCAAGCCTTAGCATTTCCCTATCCCTATCTACAGAACCAGGTGGTCTGACAACAGCATTACTCCGAACATCCATCTATAATTATTACGATGGAAATATCAATATTCATGTGATAATGACACGAGAATTGGCATTTACAAATTCGGCATCGATAAATAGCAAACTACCAACAATACAATCATATAGCATGGGGAGAATGTAGCTAGATAAGCAAGCAATCTCAAAAGATTAGACCATGTTCCTTTGTGGAAAGAAAATGCAACACAAACCACTAATCAAGTTTATACAAATTCCTTTTCTTATTTTCTGTTTTCGGAAAGAAACAGAACTATTTATTGATATGAAGAAATCACAAGGGTAAACCAACCACCCTCACAAAAGAATATATGGCTCTATACCAAAAACATGTATAAAATAAGGTTTAACAATATCTAAGCATAAAACAGTACAGCACCCACACTCAACCAGGAAAAAACAAAAAAGAATAGCTTCAAATTTAGTGACAGCTGGAAAGAAAACTAACTGAGCTTCCACAAATAATAGCATTTCATTTTTTGAGTGGTCTCTAACCCCTTCTTGTCTGTCTCCTTTCAAGCATAAAATTTATGTGGCGTCAAAGAAACTGGGATATCAATTATAATAGCTACGTCCTACATTGGAAAATGATGATTCTTACAAGGAACAAGAAACAGAAAAGGCAACACCCAATCCGTAAAAATAAGCGCATTAAATAGTTGTTACAAGTAAACCATAAATATTACTTACATAGAACTCTTAATACGGGGTTAAAAATTGAAAAAAATGCGAGACAGAAAGAAGGCATTGAAGAACGAAGTTCAGGTTACATACCCCCCTCACATCCGCCATAGAAGTTCGAGTCCGCTTATTTGGAACAGCAGTTTTTGTTCGCTCTTCTGACTTGAGCTGCTCTAGTTCAAAGCCACCGGGTATGGCATGACTAGGAATCCCCATCTTACTAAGGTTTGGCCCCAGGACTGACCTCTCACTTGATAACAAAGCACTGCGCTGGTCATTAGCAAAACTCTCTGACCTTGACCTCTTCTTTGAGGATATACTTGGAAAACACTTGTTAAAAACAGATAAGGCTTCATTGAAAAGTTTCATGCGTTCCCTGTTAACCCAGCCAAAAATATAAAATAATTACAATAAACTAGTTACAATTCTAATCCAAAATACAGAAGTTACAAAGAACTACCTGGCCTTGACAGAGTTTTCACGCAGACCAGCCTTGGCTCTTTTAATTTCCTCCGGTACAGGACATGGCAGAAGCTTGCCTTTTGACAAACCATTTGGAGAATCGTCTACTGAAACACCAAGAGCAATATTCATGTGCCGTCTAAAGTCTCCTTGACGATTAGACTTATGATCTGCAACGACATCCTTTGGATCAAAACGCAAGCATTGGAAGAAACTTGACACATCTCCTTGTGTTACTGCAGAACTGCCTCTTGACATGTTTGGAAGAGAAGCTAGGATTGGATTCTCCATGCTCTCACGAAAGCTGCCTGATCTGTCCAGTTGAGCAGCTAAGTGGGATCCACGCTGCCCACTGGTGTATAATGGCCTATCTGGGCTACCAGAAGACAGATCAAACTTGCTAGACATTGCCATTGCATCAGCTTCTGCTCATCCTCTTTGTTACAAACCAAAAAAATGCCGTGGTGCATGACAAAATTGGAGCAGCACGGTACATAAAGGCCAATTTTGATGTTCTGAGGACAATGACAAGACCATGCACCTGCAAAAAGGAAAAACTAAAGAACAAGCACACAAATCTTAATTCCTTCAAAATGCTATACTAAGCTTCACATAATACCTCCAGATTCACATTTTTAAATACTAAATGCTGACAACAGAAGTGTGACAGAATATAAAAAGTTGGATTGATTCAACATTATCACTAGTATTTCAGTTGCAGAAATATAGGAGCATGAAAATAAGCTCAATCGATTCATAAACCAGAAAACTTCTATACCATAAAGTTCCCATATTAGTTTTTTCAGGTCAATTATAGATGTTGTGAATCCGTATTTAGATTTCCATAATGGTTCTAAAAGATACATATAAAACTTTCTTTATTTACTTATAAGTACATGATTCATCTATTCACACATCCCCGTCCAGTTACGAAGCTATGAAATTCTCAACCGTGAAATTGGACTCCTTTTAATGATAATCGATTTGCTGAACTAATCAACTAGAGGGGAAAGGCACACCACATTTAAACGAGAAAAACTGCCAGCAGTCACCAAATAAATTACAACTCAAACATAACAAATTTTCAAAACTTGAGCACTTGAGGTAATTCATTTGTACTTTTCTCTATCTTTTCTCATAAAAACTTCTATATATGACAATATCATCTATTCGGTCATAGGCCATGACGTCTTCTCACTCCAACTTGCCTAGCATACCTTTAACCTTTCTCTCGTCCTTGGAATGTATTCATGTTGTCTCGTATAAGCAAACAACCATAATCTTGAGAACAAAATCTACATAACTAATTTTCAGTTGGTAGACCTCAGCTCGCAATGATACATCCACTTCTTTGGCTATATGTGTTGTGTTACCATGCATCTGTCATCTTTCCCTTCCATGGTGATTTCAACCATCTAAATAGACTTGTTCCTAGTAAAGTCTCTCAAAGCCTCTCTTCATTGTTAATATAGAAATTAACAATGTAGAATAAATAAATTCCAAATTAACTCATCAGTAAATTAAAACAGTTTTTCTAACAACTCTTAAGTATCTCTTACTTTTAAAACAATTCACTTTTTCTCCCTTTTTTCTCTCACTAAGCATATATACTCAAACAACTAAGCTAGAATAAACCTTTGATCTCACCATCCATCCTATTTTATAGGGAGATGAGATCCTTCTAGCATAAATATCTTTGACAGAATCCAAGTGCTCATGCCCCACTTGTCTAGAAAACCAGTCTCTGAATTGGTTAACAACTTCATCAATAAACTATGCCAACATAAACAAAAGAATTCAAGCTCCGTTTTAACAACCAAGACGATCATCAAAATTAATCATGAACTAGCTACAGGCAGCAAAACTTAGAGACGTATGATTGTTAGAGAAGTTCAAAGCAACTACTGTCTCCTAAACTAACCACTGCAGCCCACCTTGCAGCAAAAACACAGACAGACAAACCAAGCACGCAAGAAGTGACAAACATTAATGGAAACCAAAGCTCAAGAGTTCCATCATGCGAGAACCTTATTTTGACATCAGTACGCCAATAACATGATAGAAAATAATACAAAATAGACTATTAACAAAATCAAATGTAACCGGCTCAGATGAAGACATAAAAAATTTAGGAAAAACAAATATCAATTAATGCACTGAAATCTATAATTCTGTCGTATACAAGCGTTTAAGGCAATAAAAACTTAACTAACCTAAGAAGAGCAGTAGAAGAATATTATAAATTATAATAAAAAGTACTTATGCAATTTCCCAACCTAGAACAAATACTATTGTCTTATACAAGTGTAATAATCTTATACCCACTGTTGGGCCCACCATAGCTTGATTAATCTAAATACAAAATGCGAATTAGCATCCAATTAATTTAAAAGCAATAAAGCAAAATCACTTGGAATGTAGTTTCTGTTACATATCAGTAAGGTATGACTAGAAATCAGGCTTTAGATTTTCCCTCTTTGTACAAAGTTATTCCATTATTTTTAACAGACTTGCAACTGCCTCCAAGTTCACTCTCAGTCCATTGAATTCTCCAATACTCGTGAAAAAAAATTCCCATTAATTTTGCACACATTCCACCATTCCTCAGCACATTCTAACCAACAAAAACCACATGTATCAAATGACATGCTCAACCACATAAACATGCTTAGTATAAGTTCAAAATCAATTTTTCTCTTCTAATTCTTCTATTTCATTCTTCAACCTCACTTCATTGAGCAAAACCTCCGCAAAACCATTAAATAGACAATTCCAAAGATTAATAACCATAAAAACCCTAGAACTTCAATACAACACAAACCTTAAAAAAAGTAACGAAATCTACCTTCAATTAACCTAAATAACAACTTATAAGCTAAAATAGTAAACCCTAGAAGTAGAAGAAACGTAAAAAATGAAGACATTTGAATCTACCTTGAATCGCGAAAATGATGAATCTTTCTATAAGCGGTGTTGCGAAGCATTAAAGAATCTACAGATTGTGGGTTTTAATTGGAAAATTGCGAGAGATTGTGTGATTTGGAGCGAAATCAAAGTTCGTACAAAGCCATTGAAGCCTGTGTTTTGATCGGCAATGGAACTAGCCGTTGGACAATTACTGCCTTGTCCATCATTTGTTTTATTTAAGAATAAAATCGGAATTTTGGGTAGGGATATTTTGGGAAGAAAAGTGTTGAGCCGGCTCCAAGCGTCAGACAGACAGCTCCTAGTTGATATGTAGATATGTAAATGTGAGTTTAAAATTTTGACGACATTAACTAACGTGGATTATGTAAGAAATTTTTTAATATATTTATTTATTTATTTACACTAAATGTAATGATAATTTTTGCATGTATTGTGATCACTAATTGGTTTTTAACATTATTCCAAATGATTATTATTTTACTTATTGTTTTTAAAAACATAAAAAAAATATATTTTTTTTTATTAAAGCATTTGTTTATGAATTTTTGACAAAAGTTTTCCCAAAATAAGGCTAATTGATATATTTCAAAGTATTTTAAATTATATATCTAAAAGCACTGTTTGGCAAGAATGCATTTATTTAAGATAGATACTATAATAATATTTTTTTAATTAATATAATAATAATTGAACCATTATCAATTATAAATCAAAGAGTATAATAATGACTGCAGATAATTTAATTAATGCTTATTATTGAATTTAATATCTCTTTTTTACTTTTTAAATTTATCAAATTCAAAACTATAACCAAGGAGTATTTTGGTGAAGAGAGGATATAATCCCCAATTTTGTACTAACAGGGTATAAATTTTTCACAACACACATAATAATATCACCATGTCTACATAAACTCTATTTTTACTTAACTTTGATCACTCAAGTATCAATTGTTTGTATCCTTAAAATCCTAAACCCCCCAAAAAATAATAATAATAATAATAAAATTAAAAAATCCATTAGGAGAATTAATTCTGACACCAAATTTACAAAATTTATAAACAAACTCCTAACTAATAAAAGTTATTTACAAAAAGACTAAATTAATCAAAAAAATTGGTGAGTTTAGGAATGCTTTACATGGGACCCTAGTTAGTAAATACGGGTACGGTAAAAAAAAAAGTACTGGAATTTTATGGGTACAATACGACAAATGGTGAAAAATACGCTTGTAAAAATTCAACCATAAAATTTGGATAAGGAAAAAATATGGTACGGGTATATACGAGTTTAATACGACACATTGTCAATAATACATTTTGAAAAATACTGCAATATCAATCCTGGTTTTGGCACTTTTCATGGACCACTTGGTTAAAATAAATATAACATTTCAAATGCAAAGTATTCAATTAACCAATAACCATTAGACCTAATAATATAACACAATATATAACTGAGATTCAAATTATAGTCTCCAGACTCAAACACAATGTATAATCAATATTCAATTATATAATCAAATCAAACACATAACAAAATCAAAATTCAAAGTCGAACTATAACTCCAAACAAATAAAATAAATACATAATACAACCAAGATTTAAATTATAGTCTATAACAGAAACTTACAAAGTACATGGTGGATTGAGGAGGTTAAAAGATCAAGCGGTCTTGGGTTCAAGTTGTAGCAAGGGCAAGGTTTGGCCACAAAAAAAACCCTAAAAAATACGACAATAATACGAATTCGGGAATAATTCGCGAATTATATGATTAAGACATATAGTTCGCATATAATACGGCTGGACAGTTATTATGGAATAAATCGCAAATTATACATCCAACAATATAATTTGCGAATTTACTAACTAGGCATGGGACAAGTGGGGGTTGGTGACCCCACTGACCCCATGTAGCTTATTATATATCTATTTAATTTTGTTAATTTTTTTTTTTCAAAATTATTAATAGTTAGAGTAATAAATAATAAAAATATATATCCTTTATTGACAACATTATTAAACGATTTCAGAGATTAATCCAAATTATTGTTAAGTGTGTTAAAAACGCCTTACTTTTGTTCTTACATGTTGATACGAGTTTTCACACCAACAAGAAGTATGTAAATTTTGTGTTGAAATTTACACAGGGGTCCTTGAAGGTTCGATCTTGGACTATTCAGTTGATGTTGGAAATAGAAAGCAAAACTTAAAAAAAACAGAGAATTTTTAAAGTGGTTCGGATGCACTGTACAAATCCTACGTCCATTATTATGGTATTGCCTTCTACGGGGTTTCTCACTAATACAAGCGTAAGAAATTTTTAGTCCAATCTCCCCTTAACATGAGCGGGAGAACTCTTTATACATTGTTACATTGGTAAATTTAAGTATGAAGTAACTCACATATAAGCTGGAAGAACTCTTTATATAATGTTACATTGGTAAACTTAAGTATGAAGTAGCTCACATGCAAGTTGGCGCGTGGCTTTATGTCATTAGACTTATATGAGAAGGGACGTGGATTGGGGGACAACTCGCGTTTCTTTCCCATGAAGCAACTCTTGATGGGCTCGGCTTGCAGACAAAGTAATCTTCCCAAGGCGTGACACGTAATTTAAAAGACAATACACCTCTAGGATACGTGGCGTAAATTCATACCGCATGGATTTGTCGCCCAACAGTAACTTTCATTTGGGTTAACTTAAGTGTTGCAGGATTTTACATTCAATCAAGTATTCAGATAATCAAAATATGCAAGGGTTAATTTTTATTGTTGATGAAAATTGGCACTAGAAAAAATAAATCTAACTTTGCTAACTGCAACAAATCTAAGTGTAGAAGTAGTCCAATGAAATTGCAAATCAGTACAATGAAAATATCAAACTTAGATTTTATGCCATTCAAAGGGTATGAAGTATGAACTTTTGGATTATAATATCTTAGCGACGAGCATTCCAATATGCATTCTGTTGTTTTATGTTCCTTACCATGGTTGAATTTGTTATCAGGTATATCTCACCTGTAAAGTTGTTGTTGCTTGCTCTATACCTGTATGCTCAGCCATCCATCCCCATCTTTTGGTTTTCAAGGCTTCGTTCAGTTGAATACTTGGGTTTTTCCTTGAATCTTTTTATTTCACAGTACATATCAGTTAAACTTTGCACGACATTGAAGACCTGGACTGTTATAGATAGGATTATAAGGCTCTGGTTTTGTTCTATATTCTGGAACAAAATACATGTATATATAGGAGGAAATATACGGAAACTGAATCGCCTTAGAGAACATGGTAATGGTATAGATAATGCTGAGCTGATGTATATAAAAGTAGATGACAATGCTTTACTTCATCTCAACGAAGTCAAGGTAACTTTTTTAATTAACTACCTCTAAAGTTTACGAAATTAAAAAAAAACATATCAACTTTCGGACTTTCCCATAAAACACCCCATAATATTTTAAACATACATTTATTCATCAATTTTACACCGTCTAAAAAGTGTTAACGATGCCAGTGCATTTTCCGCGTCTGTACTGTCAATTTCACTTGGGCTTGGGGTGGGCGCATTGAACTAGGTTACTGAATTGTAGTGGATTAATTTAATATTGTCGTGTGCGTGTGGTACAACATCGTATTAAATGTATAACTAATTATTCCAATATAAATCTTAATTATTTAAAAAATTAAATCATTAAGATATTTAAATAAGTCATTAAGATATTTAAATAAGTTTTTTTTTTAAATAATAATAATAATTTTTAAATAAAAATTTTGAACTGCCTGCCACATTTTTTTGAATATTATATTAATTAATAATTAATAAAAATTGTTTTTATAGAAAAAAAAAAAAACCGAATAAAACTTTTTAATAAAGTAATGCAGAATAAACCACGGGATGTGGACAATTTTCCTCAAATTAATACTACTTAAATGCGACTCCATTCTTCCAAATGAATTGCAATAGAACATTTGACTAAACTTTTTAAAATACTGTAGTGATACTAGGGGTTTAAACAAGCCGGGTATCTAGTTATTCAAGTTTGATTGGACTACTATAGTATCGAGTTTGGCTGAGTTTGGGGCTTTATGTTCGAGCTCGAGCTAGACAAAAAATAGGACATAATACACAAAAATTTTAAAAATATCAAATATACCCCCAAAATTCTCAAAAATTGTTGAGCTTGTCAAGCTTGGCAAGCCGAGCATAGAGTGTTCGAGCTCGGCTTACCTACTTAGTTGAGTTGCTCGAGCTCTAATTGAGCCAAACCTGAGCTACTCGTGAGCAATTCGGCTCGAGTTACACCCCTAAATGATACCGTTTACTCATTTAATGCAATGTATTTGCAATCCTTGCAAACAAACACACCCTTTTGTGAAAAAAAAAAGTCCTCAATAGATTCCACGTAGGTGACCAAATCCGTGTGGCACCGCCCAAGTGGCATGCACAATCCCACATGGCGATACCACGTAGGTAGACTATACCACATGGTTGGAGAGTACATGTGGCTCCAAAACATGAAATGGCTAGTCCATGTAGATGCATGAATCCAAGCGTTGGATAATCAAGTGGAACATAAACATGACGTGGTCATTCCACGTAAATGAGCAAAACCATGTGTCTACCTTCCACGTGGATGGACACGTCAAGTTGGCTATATACACATGACGAGGATAATCCATGCAAATGTTCCATGTAGATGAAAAAATCCATATGGCAAGCATAAACGATGTGGCTTATCCACGTCGTTAGCATATACACGTGGCACGAGTTCACGTAGCACCAAAACATAACATGGGTTATGACTTATGCACATGGATAAACCAACACACGTGGCAAATCCACATAATTGGATATGACATGTAGGCAGCTACACGTGGCCATGATAATCCATGTGGATGTTCCATGTAGACAATCAACATCCATGTGGGAAGTCTACATAGGCAGACCATACCACGTGGCACAAATACACATGGATATGTTATCTGACGTGTCCAGTCCACGTAGAAACCTGAACTCATGTGGCTGGAATCACACCATCGTCTTGCACTAGTGACACTTATTTGAAATTGAT
>WYDK02000014.1:3290691-3301073 GCA_009867345.2 Toxicodendron radicans
CTTATGTAATTTTTTCATTATATGTCACAAACACCATCTATGTTGTGTGTCGGGGAACACAATCTCGATTGCATTTTTCATTGCCTTATCTTGATCGATTATTATTGCCTTAGGAGCACAATTCCACATACATGTTAGCCAAGCCTGAAAAAAGCCATTCAAATATCTCAGTATCCTCATGAGATATTAACCCATAACCTAACAATGTTGAATGCCCATGATGATTAACACCAAAAAAAGCAACAAACGGCATATCATACTTGTTCGTTAAATATGTAGTGTTGAATGTCACAACATCACCGAACTCTTTAAATGCAGCTCTACTTCTTGCATCCACCCATATAACATTCTTTAAGCGACCCTTATGATCTAAATCCATTAGGTAGAAAAAAAATTGAATTCTCCTTTTGCATTTTCAGAAAATATTTATGAATTGCACAAGCATCTCCATCACCAAGCCGTAGTCTCCTAGCTTTTTCAATGTAGTTCTTACAATCTTTTTGTAGGAAAGGCAAAGCTCCCTTAAGTTCAACAGCGAAGGCATTGAAATTTTGGTTTGGTCTAATCTCAGCCCTATCATTGACTTAAAGCTTTCTTAACATAAGGCTATATGATTCAATTGTTCTTGAAATATCTACTTTTGGTAGAACTAATCAATTCATGATTGTGGTCAACGAAAATTGAATATATTTTCCATTTTCCATCATTTCGTAAAGATTCACGAGTGCGAGCCTTACAATCCGTTTTTGTCAATGGGTACATATTAAATGCATTTCTTGAGACATTGGTGTACTTCCCACTACAAAAACAAGCCAGTGTTATGTATTTCAACTCCCAATTAACTCCCTTCTTGGAATTTCTGATCATAGTTTCAAAACCTATTTTATTCCCATAGTTTCTGTAATACTGGACAACCTCATCAAATGAATCAAACATCATTCCAAGCTTAGACTCTCATTCGTCTTTCACACTTCTTATATCTTCTATTTCTTCATAATGATTACCCTATTTTATTGATAATATGATAGCTAGATTTATAATATAATAACACTTGAAAGAGCTACAAACAATACCATTTAAACATTAAACATCATATTAAAGAATAAAAACATAATACCCAAAACCAACATTATAGTTTTCTGCTTTTTCTTTACTACACTCTTCCATTTTTCGTTTAAATATTACTTGAAAGTGAAAAAAACATTAGCTTAAAAGATGACTAAAATCTAAACCACATTCAATGCTATATTACTCTTCACTGATTAGGAATAAAGAATAATACATTTTCAATAAACATGTACATGATGAAACTCACCAGAATGTTGCTTGGTTTCCTACTAAGTACAGAGGAATTGATGTTGTTGATAAATTTCTCTATTGGTCTTTCAGGTTGGATGATGCTTTCTGGTTGAAAGATGTTGTCTATGGTGATTTCAAATTGAAACTGAAATGGATAAATGATTTTAGGGCTAAAATGAATTACGATGAATTAAGGGAACGAAGAAATTTTGCATTTCAGAATGAATTACAGGAAAGAGAGATTTTACATTTTGAGATTTCAGTTTATGGGGAAATTAATTATTTGATATAGGGGTAATTTAGACCAAAAGTCAAATTCTAGGTATAATCATTTTTTTTTTTAAGTTTCCCACCAACTGACGTTGGTTAGGGGTTTGGTGATAGCTAATATGTCAATTGCCAAGTGCGTTGCCATGTGGGATTTGTGAGATATGGTTGTAAGAAAAAGTTGTCAACATAGTATTATTGTTGTTATCCTTAATTCATCCATACTCTTCCCTTATAGAACTTTTTTTTATCAGGTGTTTTAACACAAAATTGGAGTAAAAGTCTTCTACACCCCTAAAAAGTCGTTCGCGGTTTGATAATTTTGAAAATTTTTAAGCTAATAATATATTTTTGCACAAAATAAAAGGATAAATTATATTAATTAATCATTTTTTGGGGTGTGAATTGATAAGTAGCCCCAATATGAAAAGTGTCAAAAATTAGTCTAATCAAATTTCCCTCTCTTTTAAGGATGAAATTGCCCCTTTACATTTAAGCTTCATTCAATCCTTTCTCTCCTCTTCAAATTCAAATCAATTTCATATAATTTCATCGGATTTTGATCGAAATCCATGAAAGAAGGGATTATATTTGCAGATTGATCAATTACCCAATACTCCCTTTGCAATTTAAAAAAGTATGTTAGGGTTTGAGTTCATTTTATTTTATTTAAAGTACTTTAAATGTCGATTTTGAGTTTTGGGAAGAAAACAATGTTGTTTGGACTTGATAGAGTAGGTATTGATATTTTTAACAAAACCTAGGACTACTTATCGGTCAATATCGATCGATATCGATGGCATCAGTCATAGAGCATCTCCAAGATTGAAGATGGCGGGAAATCAATATCGATGACCTATAGAGGGTATATGTAATTTTACCTACAAAAAATTTTAGATATCCCTATAGTTTCTATCGTCACCAATAGGAAAATTAATACCTCAAAGTCCTATCACTGACCGATACCCCCTATTAGTGACCGATAGGAAAATTACATATACCTTTTACTGGTGATCGATACTCTCTCTCAGTCACTTCTCATATTCAGCCTTGTTTTTTTAGAATATATATAATTTTTAGAAATACCAAGTGTAATGGATTTTTTTTAAAGATCTCAATAAAAATAAAATATTTTTAGTCAATCTTTTAATTATCTAAGATTTCAATAAAATCACATAATATCATCTCTAAAAAATAAAAAATATATAGTGATTTGGGAGGAATTGTAGTTAATAGTTATGGAATAGGTTAAATGGGCTTTTTAATAGGTAAAGAAATGTGAAAGGGGCAAATTCGTCAATCAAATTTAGGAAAACTGGGTTTGGCTATTTTATGAGAGAGTAATACTACATTTACATCACAACCTTACATCATTCTCTTATATCACACTCACATTTAATTAAAAAAATAATTTTTAAAAAAAATAATATTTTAATTGAATGTGAGAATGGTGTAGGAAAGTGATGTAAATATAGTATTATTGTTTATGAAATACATTCCACTTTGAGGTTAGTTTTCATTTCCCATCCTAAAATAGGGCTAAATAATATTAATTTCTAAAAAAAAAAGTTTAATTTTCAAAGTTAAGAATTTAAGATATAATCTCAAACGTAGTCGTTTTAGTTCTCCCAGTCCCGGATATTGGCATGGGCATGCTTATTTAAGCGAGGCTGCGGGGCGGTTAATATCAGAGACTTCAAAAGCCCGTACTAGAGTAGGGTTTATGATCCGAGATTGTTAGTGCCAAATGGAGAAATCACTATTTGGAACAACGTCATTCTGTTTCTCTCCTCAACCTCATCGTCATCTCAAGAGTGAAACTTATCGCTCTTTGATTCGAATCCTATCGCACTGCTATGATCACTCTCCAGTTTCAGCTCCCCAGGAGCCAATTCCAGGTACTTGATTTACACTATTTGCTTAATTTACTAGGAATTTGATTCTAGTTTAAGAAATTGATTTTATGTTTATCAGGAAGGTTATGTTAGCAAATTTTGAATTAAAATTACAATAATAGTATTTCTGCCTGTCTCTGGTACTTCTAATTTCTGTGATGTCATTGTTGATGTTTGATTTTCTTTTGATGAAGAGATATGTGAGCAAGGTGAATTGGTCGGTCCTCATTGTGCAGTGTCTGAGAATGAAGATGCAGTTGTTAAGGAAAGCTTTGAAGCTGTTGGATTTGACAACAAAGGGTTTGGTTACACGCTAATGGTAATTGATGAGAAAGATCATATATCAGGAATAGAAGAAAATGATGATTTTTTGAAAAAGGACCCAATGACTAGTGATATTGCTGATGACACTGGTTCCCAAGACATGGGATTTGATCGGCAGCAAATGCTGATGGATGAACTAGAGCATATTGTAAAAGGAAATGGTGAACTTGTTCAAGAGAACAGCAGTAGTGTCTCAGCAGCATCTATGGATGAGAACCAGAGTGGTGAGGCTGTCTTGATGAATGACCCAAAAGAACATGTTGACTTTGAACAAATTGTTAATGAGAAATTTGGGAAAGAGGCTCAGCTACAAGTAGAGAAAATACAATGTAATCTAAAGATTACTGAACCAGTTGATCTTTTGGTAGATAGAAGTATGGATTGTCAACTTCCAAAACCGAGTGACGATAGTGAAGGCAGGTGTTCTTTATTGAGGATTAATGCCTTGGAAGTAGAGCCTGAAACGTGGCCAAAAGAGATGGTACTGGAGAAATTAGTTCATACTGATGGTGCAATGGATTCCCATAATTATGTGGCCGAAGATGTAGAGGTTGAAGAGAAAGAAGTTTATGGTGGCTTTAAGGTTGATGACGAATCAATTGATTTGCTTTTTAAAAGTGCTGTATTGTCGGAGGAGAAGAAAGATGGGAAGCAAGTTTCTGAAGACGTAATTGATAAAAGAGAGTTTTCTTGTGATGAACAAAACAGAGCTAATGAAACTTTTTCTGATCCTGCTACTTTTACTGTGAATCATGCCAATATTGGTAGAGCAATGGAACTCAAAGAAAGTGTCAGAAATGATAAACAGTGTGAATCCAAAAACTATGTGCATGGAATCTCAAAGATGGCTACAGATGCAAACAGGTATAATTCTGTGCCAGCAGCTGGAACAAATAAAAGGAAATCCAGTGGAGATGAGGGGGGTGTTGCTTGTCCAGCAATATATCTTAACAATCCAACAATGCGTGTGGAAGCCTTAGAGCTAAGCGCAACTGAGAAGCAAGGAATTACATCTGAAGAGAAGGTGTTTTTTTATTTTGCATTTTCTTTTAGTGCTCAATTTACAATTTAATTTCTGTGGTTTGCCACGATAGTATATTATGAAACGGTATAGGTTCATCTATTAATATGCTTCATTCTGTTGTATTTTTATGAGCTTTTCTGTCATGATATATTATACCACCTTCATGTCAGTTATTCAAAATTTTGTTATGTTGTAATTATAATATGAATAAGTATTGGTGACTTGACTATGAATAAGTTTTGGTGACTTGACAAAGTAGGCAAAATATTGTTTTCGAAGAAACTACGTATCATGAGTATCTCTCGTCTCTCTCTTGTGTGCATCTGTAATATTCTTTCTCTATGGCTTTGTTGGAATGATTGGAGAGTGGCTGAAAAAGGGAGGTTTTTAATTATTTAACAATGATTAAGTTTTATTAGATGATTTGGTCTACTTTTAACTAGTGTGGTTTGTTGTTCACTTTCTGTAGCTGGATTCTGGTGTCTGCCAAAAGAAAAAACGAAGTGCTCCCTCGAAAGAAAGGAAAGCAAAGAAAAAGGTATACTTTTCTGTGTATTCTTTCTTTTGGATGTTTGAATGAAATTTTATATATGTAGCTTATTAGTTAGAAGATTGGAATGCTAGACTTTGAAGACAATTCATTATCGATTTCTTTGTAGTAATCTAAAAAATTAATATGTGCTATCTGTTCCAAAGAGTCACCATGTGCTTTGTCTTCGGTTAATATTCTTTATGTGCTTCTGATGTATATAACTAGTTTATTCATCGGATCCTTTTTGCAGCAAAAGGAACGAAAAAAGCGAGCAGAAAAAAATCGACAGCTTGGCGTTAAAAGGTTGAAACTGCGTCCGGTTCTGAAACCAAAAACTGTAACATATTGCCGTCATTACCTTATGGGAAGATGTCAGGAGGTGGTACCAATTTCCCATTTCCATTATTTTTGTGATGTTTATATAGCCTTTTGATTATTTTGCATCAGATGTATGTTGATCTGCATGTAGCAAAATGTATTGACTTAGTTTTTATTTATCATTTTATTGTTGTTTACCATGATCAACTGTCACTCTTTTGTGACATTGAATGCTAGACTTAAGTATTAATGTTGGTACCTTACCTAGTAATTTTAACATGCTATTATATGTTCTACATCTATCTCTCATTTGTTTGGGCTATGTTACATGTAAGAGTTTGTTAAGACTTAAATATTGTTGTTGGACATGTATCTAATAGCTTAAAGTTGATGTGAATGAATTGCATCAGTTTGGTCACTATATCCTATTATTGTAGTGTTTGTGTGTTTTCAGGTGACCACTGCTTGTATTTGAAATACCGTCTTCAATAAACTGTTAATAAGAAAAAATGAGTAATAGTGGAACTGGTTTTGTTTTTAAGGAATTATGATGCAGTCTAGCCTATTACACACTGTGCTGATTAGTTGTATATAAATATAAGGGAAGGAAATGGTGGGATAAAAGGAATTAAAGAGGGCGGGGAAGAAAAACTATTGTTTTGTTTCCTTGTGATTTTTCATAAAAATGAGTTTTCAGGAGATATATAAATTATATATATTTGGTTGCAATCAAATGATCTAGTCTCCTTCAGTTTTCTTTCCTTAGCTCTCTGCTAATTGTTATCATTTTTTCTGGCTTTCACAGGCTGACAAGTGCAAATTTTCACATGATGCAGTACCTTTAACAAAGTCCAAGGTATTGTCATTTAGCCATATACATTACTCATGCTATTCTATTAATGCAATCTTTTCTGAGAATTTTTTCCGCTAGTTACTTCTGTAACCTACCAGAGGCTATGTTGCTCAAATTTACTATGATATTTGATTTGTTGATTGTGTCTATGGCTTACATCTGTGCTCTCTTTTCTATCAATCTGTAATCAGTATACTGAATCTGTACTGACCACCACTTTCCCATTAAAAGAATGTTATCTAGGATTTTCTTTTATTTTATTTTACATGGATATGTCGCTCTCTATAGCTTAATTCTCTCTCTTGCATTCTGGTGTGCAGCCATGCTGTCATTTTGCACGAAACTCCTGCATGAAAGGGGATGACTGTCCATTCGATCATCAGCTCTTTAAGTATCCCTGTAACAACTTTGTGGCTAAAGGCTTTTGCAACAGAGGTGGTGATTGTATGTTTTCACACAAGGTACATTCTTACTTTTCAAAGATGTTACTTGTTGTGTGCTGCTGTCTTTTTTCAATATACTTTTAACATAATTTCCCGAAGTAATTGGGTTTTAAGGCTTGTCTGGTTAGCTGAGTTGAATATTTATTTGAGTATATATGCTTCAGGTGCTACCCAAGGAAGACGGCCCTTCCACTTCTAGTGCTTCCAAACATGAACTGAAGCTTCCATCCCTGGTTCATATGTCCAATTCCCAGAAGCAAGCAAACATTGATCCAATCTCCCATCATAATGTTGATGCTTTATCCTACTGTAGAAAAGTTTCTTCATGCAAAAATACAGAACAGAATGTGGCAGTGCCTTTGCAACTACCTGCAGTGGCACCCAAAGGTGTCAGTTGTCTCTTCCTTGGGAAATCATCAGTGCTTGAATCCAGTAAACTTAAACAAGGTAGCTCATCTCCGAAGAGGAATGGCAGTGGCAAAGTCGGGAATCAGACTGAACAAACTGCATTGAGCACTGTTCAAAATATGAATGAAACTCCAAAGAGAACACCTGCGGCCACACCAAAGGGTGTAAATTTTCTTTCATTTGGCAACACTCCAGTGGCAGATTCCAGTAGTAAAAAATTAGCTAGCTTGCTTTTGAATAGGGAAAATGGTGTAAAATCATCACTATTAAACAATTTAAGGTTAAATGAACAAGCTGGCTCATCTCATAAAGGAGAAAACAATGTCAAGGTTGGAAACCAGACAACCCAAACTATGTCAAGTGCAACTGAAAATTCAAATGAGATGCCGAAGAAAACTCATCCTGCATTCACTCCGCAGGGACTGAACTTTCTCTCTATCAGAAAATCTTTAACAGATGACTCTATTAGTAACAAACAAGCTAGTTTGCCTTCGAGTTCAGATAAGGGTATCAATAGATTGCTTGAAGAGAGTCAAAATACCCCCAATGAAAATCAAAACTCTACTGCAATTCCACAGAGGCCACTGGCTTCCCTACTTGCTGCAGGTCACTCTTCAGATCTAGCACGTGGGCACTCTAAAGGCATTCCAAACTCATCTCAGAGGGCACTCATGTCGACTCTAGCATTTGCAGCAAAGATTGAAACTGAAAGGAAGATAAATCTGTCTGCACTCAGTACTGGATCCAATAATCAAACAAGAGATGATGATACTGGTAGTGGTGCTGGTACCAGTGGAGGTCCAATTAATGACTTAACAAAAGGTTCAAAAATTTTAGACTTCTTGTCTAGTCTTGGCAAAACAAAGCAGTAAACATGAGTGCCAACTGTTTGATGAAGTATATGCTTGAGATGCAGTTAGATCACTGGTCATGAGACTGATTCTTAAATGTTTGGAGTATCTTTGTAAACTTTTTGACAGATTGATCCGGCTGCTGCTTTCACGTGTATTCTATCACCAAATAAGCAGGTGCATGTTTCACTTCTACCTTTGTGACAATGGCTTTCAATGCTCTACCATTTAGCTGCTGTTGGTTTGCCGGACAGAAACTAACCATTGAAAATAATTTACGATATTAGTTGACTTTTATAGCTGCAGTTTTACAAGGCAATTTTGAGGAACAATAATTTTCTCTCCATAATGTTTGGCTCATATATATTCTGATCACATTCTGAAATTTAGGTTGGCCGCATGTTGGAAGGCTGCACATTTGGTATCTTGATGCAACCCAGTCTCAGGTGTGGATGCTAGGAGCTCAGTGGCTCAATAATCTCCAGTTCTTATTAGTCTCAGTTTGGCTAATTGTGCATAATTCTGTTTGTTGATTTTAGCTCGTTGAAAATCCAATCTTTTGTGACAACCGTCTTAAGGTTGAGCCTTGCAATTTTCTTTTATTAAATTGTTCATTTTTGGTAATAATCCTCAGTGGTTGCCTTCTATTATTTTTTGAACCCAACTTTGCTATCGGGAAGCACTTTGCATCCTTCTCTAGTAATAGTTGCATTGATTTCTCATTATATGGAAATCAATCACCACCTGGCCCGTTGTCAGTTTTCTATTCTTTAATTGTGCTATGCTGAAAACTTGAAATGGTTTAAGAAATCAATCCATTTTTTTTGTTTGACAATTTCATAGAGGAGTGTTTAAACTTTTTTCATGGTAAAATCTGTGGCAGGTTTAGATTTGGCTGTTTTACATTTTAAGTTCCAGTGAACAAGATTTAAGAAAGAAAAAGGTCAAGGCATCATCTTGTTCGATGGAGAGGATTTCTGAATTGTAAGTGTATTTTATGCTTTGGAATGAGATGTGTACTTCTGAGAGCATGGTACTTTATTTACATTACATTGAGGATTTGATTATAATGCTGATACGTATCACTACCTCATGTGAAATGGTAACTTATAACATATTATAAATGTACAGATCTATGTTACAAGTCTATCATCAAATGGCAGAAATCCACAGTTACTACCGTATGTACAGTATCGATACTGACCCTTTGATGAAAGGATTATTTTTAAAGCAAAATCTTTATACAACGGGAAGCTCGTTTCCTTCATTTTGAGGTAAATTAAAATAGGATTATTTTTTTTCATGAGAAAGGTCAATTGTATTTTGATACAAACCACCCAGTGTCCTAGCATACAGCAGGAGGAGGAGAGGCCATTAGCAGTGTTGGGTCAAGGGTAATGGATTGCTTGTTAATTGGATAGTTTCCTATCATATTTGTGCTATAAGTGCAATAATGTGAAGGTTCTTCCGAGTTTGGATCATGCATCTCTAAACTCTAAGCTGCTTTTTTCAGTAGGATTGGGCTGCATTATCGGAACTCTGCTTAATTTGATGCACATACATGGATTGGACATTATTTTTCAATGGCCAACCTTATCTTTTATCCCATGGGAGGGAGATTAAAAAAAAATAATGAAAAATTGGGTTAGATTTGATGTGATGGTATCTTCCTCAATCTAATTAAAATCTAAGCCATAATCTTAGTCCAATCCTGCCCACCAAAGGTTGGTTGATTTTAACCATTGTTGGATAGCCTTAGATAAATAAGCATCAAGTTTTCGGGGGGTTTTTTAAGAGCATGATCCAAAGATATCTTGTACTGTAATGCCAGTTGCATGCCAGTAGTACTAGTATTAGTCTTGGATCTGATGAAGAGTTGAAAAAAGTTTTACTGACAATGTTGTCTAAAATCCTGAAACCAAAAATTAAATCACATTTGTACCATAGTGTAGTGTACTCATTTAAATAATTTTACATTCCCATGTGAAGTGATATGTGTCGTGCAGTTGGGGAATGATATGGGCTAGTTTGTTTAGTTTTTTAGTAGTATTTAGAATAGTGATATTTGATAAATAGTGGTAAATAGTGGATGGATAATATTTGGATAGTAATTAGATAATATTTGTGAAAAAATGTGTATTGATATTTATTAAAATATGATTGAATTT
>WYDK02000014.1:3359548-3378566 GCA_009867345.2 Toxicodendron radicans
GTTACAATCTGAAAAGTGAAAAGGTTAATGTAAGAAAAAGAAGTTGACAGTATATTTGAATCTCATAGCTCTAGCACACTGCTGAATATGTTAATGTCAATAGCGAAAAACATAAAATAAAGTTCAAGTGCATAGGATAACTGTAGCTTTATAAATAGTCGATGAATTCACTGCCCTAAAAGAAACCATTATGAATCAATGAGTCAAAAACCAAACAATTTTTTATATTGTAATTCCACGAAAACAAACAACCAATGCAGAGTGATTCTCATTAAGAACAAAGAAAGAAAAGTAGACCTGATTGGTGGAATTGCGGGCAATTATACAATGCAAGTAGTCTGAATGCCCCTTAAAAGCCATTTTGATCTTACTGCTCTCCTGAAAAACTCCAGCAGAGAAGAATTGAAAATCAGTGCAGCTAGCAAAATAAGTGCAGACCATTTCAAGATATTCTACGAGGGATAAAACTTGGAATTGCTTCTAAGGAAGCTTATTTACATGGGAAACATGTTCACCTTGAGCAAATACATACCACATCCCAGCAATATGCGCAAGAATCACCCGCTGCCGAAAAAATGGATCCCCCCTATTGAAAAGGTGAAAACAAAGACATTTTAAAAACTAATAATTATCAGGAGAATTCCTTCTGTAACCCCCTGTTATCAAAGCGATATTAACATATAGACTAACGCTATAATGATTAAAGAAAAGAAAAAACCTCAGTATCAACAGCAATGGCATTATTTTCGGGAATTGGAGAAAGAGCACCCCAAGGACCTCTGGAGAAAAAAAAATATAAGTTTATGAAAGGGACTCTTTAAGCAACTAAATACACAAAGATTAGGCAAGAGCAAAGCTAATAAGTTACAAGCTTCGTGTCTCACCAAACACAAATTCTCAATCTTAAAGTAAGTGGAAATAAGATACAAGCAAGTGAAGTAAGATATGTGGCAGGAAAGTAAGTGGAAGGTTAGTAATTTCTAAAGGGAGTAGAGAAAGAAGGTATCATTCTTTAAATAAGAGATATGATAAAGCACGCTCCTTTCAGTATCCACTAATGAGAAACCTTGATGACGTATGAAAGCATATTTAATATCATGCTAACGACTCACTTATGTTGAGGATTCACCAAGTCCAAAACTGGCTTCACATGATTTCCTGCACATGCAGAACATAAGAGCAAATAAATCACTTTTTTTATCCACCAATAATAAATAAAGAGCACACAGACAACTCACATGAAAGGATATTCAACTTTGACAAACTGAGCTGATATAGAAATGATATTAAAGGAAAAAGTAGACACAAGAAACTGCAGGCATGAACAACAGTAGGAGTGCTTAAAATTATTTTCAGAAAATCATTAAGCATGTAGATATCCTCCTGAAGTAAGAATTCTATGTTCAACAAAGAAAAGATAATCAGTTGGACAACATGTATAGCTAATAGAAAATAGATGCTGGACACTAACAGAAAATACAACAATAATCTTTGTAATGGTTAGCATATAGAAACTAGAAGAACGGAGCAGAATACAGATTTTGGACATGCAAAATTAATAAGATGAAGATAAGTCAATACTTTAAACATATGCTATTAAGAAATCAGTAATACTTCACTTATCTATTACCTTGTAAATGAATAGGCACTTCTGATTTTATAAATTCCTTCCACCTCCATCCGCAAATTCGACCATCATCACCACAACTGCATGAAATATAGGTGATATTTCAATCAACACCACTATTCCTATTTAATAAATTAAAAGCTACAAGGAATCCTATATGTATATGTGTGTGAACAATTTACATCTCAATAACAATTTCAATGCAAAACCATCAGTATTAACATGGTGAACTCAAGAAAGTACTAGACTACTGTAGAGCCATAAACAAGCCATATTTTTGTCAGCAATCCCAACCTTCAATACCAGCAAATTCTTACACGTGATTAAGCCAAGCTAAAGCCTGGTGCTCAAACTGAATCATCCCATTAACATAGAGGTAGTCTAAGCACTGCTTAACAAACATAATTTCTTCAAATATCAAATATGAAAACAAACACAAAAGAATATTATTAGTATAAACTTCGAAAATTTTAAGATGCCCAATTCATGACATGAGCTCCCAAATAAAACAGCATTGACTACCTACTACCAAAAAATAAGAAGGAAAGATACAAGTAAAATCGAATCGAACCTCAACAACAATGCATCTTCATTATCACCGTAAAATTTAACATCATAGGCAGGTCCATCATGCCCCTGAAGATATCCACTAGGTTCAGCTCCTAATAATCTACGCAACAAACAAGTTTCACGGCAACCATAAATCATTCCTAATAAACCAAATATTAATTATATATTTAAACCATTCAAATAAATGCGTACTTACTGTTGAGACTTGCTATTACTAAAACCCAATGGCTGCAGCAAAACACAACAAAAACCAAACTTATCAATAAATATTTATTAAAAAATATATATTTTTACACAAAAAGTTAAAGAGAGAGTGGACTGACGAGTTGTGAGATGATGGAGGAGATAGAGTAAGAGGCAATTGAACCATCGCTTGAGGCGACAACGATGGTGTCAAGGCTAGGGTTAGAGGGGCTCCAGGCAGTTCTAAAAACGGTTCGGGTCAGGATCTCTCTCTCTTTAAGTATGCTTTCTCTGTATGCATTTTCGTCCCACTTCGTCGCATCTCCACACATTGCGGTTCCAGCTTCTATTATCTAAGTGATTACAGTAAGTAGGGTGAGGTGAAGGATGAGTGAATGTCAGTTTAGGTGCCCTTTTTCAATAAATGAATGGGTTAATTTCATCGGCCATGACCATGAATACGGATACTGAAATATTAATTTCCTAAAATATGAGAAACGGGGTTGTAGGTTTGACAACCCGCTTGTATGTAAATTATCCGTAGCCCCCAACAGAAATTTATAATAACATTTTTACCCAAAACTTAAAATTCAGTTTATTCATTCATGGTGAGTTTATCCAAATCTATGGTACCTGGTTCCATTAAAATATCAACTTACTGTTGTTTTGTCGTAAATAAATTTATCTTCAAGAAGCATTTTACCATTGCTAATTTTGACTAAGACATGTTTTGTATAGTATAGTTTATGTGTTTTTAGAGTGAAATTATTTGTTGTGCTGACCCTGACTGACCAGGTCCCATGGTTTCCTCTACCATAGGTTTTCAAGTTAAAAATCATGTATAAAGTTTTTAGTAAGGAACTAATTTGGAGTAACATGCCATATAGCTTTGTTTTAAACTATTCAGTCATGTTAGCTTCGAAATCACTACATTCCTCTTTGGATGACCATTCTCAAGGGGTATACAGTGCCTTAGATTTGTAGTAAATCTAGTTCTTCGTCCATATTTATAAACTTACTATTTGACAGAACAATTTACAAGAATCTTGACGGGGATATAAAAGAGAAAATTATTGGCAGACAAAAAAATCTGTAACCTCGGTAGTTCAGTGCTTCATGCTTGATCATAAGTTCATAACCGTACTTCTTCCTCCAAAATAGGGCCAATATCACTTTAAGGGGGGTTTGGTTCATGAAATATTGTATTATTGGGAATGTTAGATTAAAAGGAAGATAGATTATTTGGAAGATTACTCATAATCTTATATGAAATATGTTTGGTTGGAAGGTTTAGAGTTGTGGGTACGTTATATTAATATGTTTGATTGGATTTAATAAATGTGTAGGTATGTTATATAAATTACTTAATTGTCTTTTTTTTTTAAATATTATTTTATATTATTATTTACATTTATTTAATCCCCTATATTTAAAAACTTAACTAAAACACCCCCATATTATAATTTTAAAAAATTACAAAAACCCCCCACCTCAACCTAGTCAACCTAGTCACTGCCGGCATTCGATGTCGTTCCAACACACGGCCTGTTGAAAACGATCAGTTGTGTATCAATCTAGCCGTTAACAACCACATACCTGGCCATGGATCTAGCCATTTTTGTTTAGATCAGCACACGATCGGTTGGACGGAACGACGCCGGCAATGGCTAAGCTGTCCAGTTCAACCATCAACTGATTTGTTAATATTTTAAAGTTCAAGGGCATTTTTGTCTAAACAATTGAGTTTATAAGGAAAAAAAAATTCTTAAATTTGTTTGTAATTTGTTTAAATAATAAGAGTCTGTTTGTCCTAAATTTTCATTAATCAGAGACAAAATTGTAATCTCATAATACCATATATAATGAAACTAATCAGATTACGACATATATTTTACTATTGGTTATTAAAAATTATCAAAATCTTATTTTACTTGACAACCAAACATGATAATGTAAGTAATAAAAGATTACTTAACCTCAGTTATCCCATATAACCATGAACCAAACGCCCCTAAATGTCATCCTTGCAATATATAACCCAGAAATCAAATGCAGTATTGACCAACGTAAATAACAAAATCTCACAAACGACATTTTTCAGCATTCCAAATATAAATAATAAAAGAGAATTTGGCTCTTTTGTTAACAGTATTCTGCTTTTATGAATTCTGAGGCTCAACTTTGTAATAGTAAAGTAAATGAAAGGGGCTAATTTCGCTATAAAACCCCAAAATATATTAATCTAACTCAGAAGTATACAAAACACTTCAAAAAATCTGATTCTGCTATGTTTGAGAAAGTTACAGTATAAACTTTATTCGGTGAAAAAAAAAAACCATTATCGCACCCCATTTGAAAAGTTTTATGGAACAAATGATTACCATAAAACCAGCAATGTAATTAATTTCAGTACACCCATCAAAAACAACAATAGAACACTAAGCAATATTTACACAGGCTAATTGCATTTGCAGGTGTCATCTCTCTAATCGATAAGAACTGAATCAATATGCCAGAAGCACAACTTCATCTTGTGAACCTGTTATTTAAAAAAAAAAAAAAAATTGAATGAATACGTAGAAGTTAGAACATAGAAATGCAATGACAAAAAATTAAATAAGTAAAAGCAAAAAAGTAACTTCTAATATTACATTTCTCAAAAACCTCTTTGGCAAACTGAAGCAGTGAATCTGTGTCTTCAGCCATCCTTGAAATCCTCTCTGCCTCTTTAACTGCTTCAGCTGCCACAAAAGACTTGTTTTCAGCATCAGCAATCTGACTGGCTGCAGCCACTGCTGCTGCTTCTACTGTATCGGCAGAGGATATATGGTTAGTGCTCTGCAATGGCCTAGGCCGGATATCCTTCTGCTTTGGAATGGGTGTTTGTGTTCCTGAGACAGCATCTTCCTTTATCTTGAAGCAATTTTGGACCTGCAGTCCGATCATGTAATAACTAGAAGGTTTAGTATTCCATCCTTGCCTAAAAGCTAAAAGATATGGTATTAGATTTGTTGTATACAAAAGCCTGCTGCTGATTTCCTTGCTCATCTAACACTTCTCTTGCTTTATGTAGCTGCAATATATTGTCATGTTTTGCCAAGAAAGAAACAAACGCTGCAAATCACTAGAAATTACTAGTAATTCCGTGTATTAGGAAGACCTTGTGGACATACATGAAAAATGGATTCTGCAGCAAAATCTCTTTATAGTCATAATAATAGGACCAAACTAATTTTATTACTATGAGGAGATTATAACTTAATGTATGTGTAGTTATAAAAATTATTGTTTTGACTTAGTTATTCTTAGTCCAAGTGTTATAGAGGTAAAATATGCACTACATTAATAATTAATTAACGGAGCACGTCAAATCCAAGGTATAGACATTGATAAAAGAGATAGACATAGTTTTAAAAAACTAGTATATTTTTATTTCATCTTAAACCTTTAATGTGATATAACAAATATTTTTTGCAATATACAAATAATTATTACTATGTGGAGATACGTTTCTTAAGAGGAGACCTAGAAAAATGATAATTTTTTACAATGTGAAGTTTATTCTTATTTATAACTAGTCCAAGTTGAGACCAATATTTTTTATGATTACATGAAGGTTATTCCTATATAGAGTATCACTATAAAAATGTCTTACTATATATAGTCTCTCTCCATTTATTTTGTTGCACCATACCTCCATTATCCCTATCTTCATCTATATAGAATCCATTTTCTAAAACTACATGTCTTTATCAGTAGAGGGGTGAACTGCCACTAGATAAACCAATTATCTATCTTATTGCACCATACCTCCATTATCCCTATCTTCATCTGAGAAATGGTGAAGTAAAAATGAACGAGGTCACAAATCAAAATCAGATCTCAAAAAGTGTAATGAATACTTCACAAAGGCCACAATTTTCGTAGATCACTTGGTAAGTTGGAGAAAATCAACATCCTATTCTGTACATAACTAGACAAAGGAAATTATAAAGTCTTCTATAAGCATCAATAAGCAATTTCTTTTCAACCCTTTATTCTAGTACCAAATTTGGCATTGACTGTCTGAGCAGTTCATAGAGGGAAATCAAATATCCATTTAAAGGAACCGGCGGTCTTGCTAGGGCCCTTTAGATGAATTCACCTCATTGTCTATTGCAGAGACTAGAGACTTTCAAAGGTCATCATGAACCTCATGATGTGTCCTCTAGTTAGCTCCAGGGATTTTGACCAGAAAAGATTTTATATTACACATCTTTTTGAACTCCAATGTTAAGTAACTTAAAGATGAAATATTAGGTATTAATTGCTAAATCTAGATTATGACCCAGACAATTCTCATCTTCAAAAATAATTTTTTCTACTATAATGAGGCAACCAGAAAGTTCAAGGCACTTGATAGATCCTAACATAAATAACTTGATCTAACATTATAGACTGCTGTAAAAGGGGGATAAATAGGACAATAAGCGATGTCTAATCATAAAATCACTCATTAAATTATACTAAAGCTAAAAGAACAAAAAGAAAAGTATCAATCATTGAACTTCAGCAATATGACATTATTCATTTAAAATAATAATAAAAATGAAATGAAAAGTATGAGAAGTACAATTGTAAAAAGAATCAGCAAATAAAAGATAAAGACATTAACCTTTTCAAGTTTTTCTTGTGCAACCAACCTTCTCAGCCGTGAACTTAACAGCCTCCTGAAATTTTGTGGCACCTCAAGCCTTCGCTGCAAAATTTATCAAAGAAGCAAGAAACTTGTAATTTGAATATAACATTTTCTTTCTCACTTTGTTTGAAACCTATAAACCAGGATTAATAAGATATGTGAAGATGGTGAAAACCCTGTAAAACCTCACAAATGGTAAGATTGTAGCAATTATGTATCTCACTCAAAACTTATAAGTGAACAATTGTTATAATTTGGTGTCCTTTGTTAGTCTTTAAAGAAGCTGAATTACATTATCTGAAAAGGAAGAAATCCACATTCATTACATTCATATTTCAGGTATCAGCTATCCTTCATCATCTGCATGACAATAAAATTGTTATTTGTGTGCTTAGATGCAAGATATTTTATTTTACAATTTCAGGTAACTTGCCAGGCCTAGCAGAAAACTAATAGGTCAAGCATGAACCAAGAAACCCTCTCGGTGAAGGGATAAAACCTTTAGGGGAATAATGACATATCAAGACATAATCCACTAACAGTGAGATTTTCTAACAGCACTTTCTTTAAATGTAGTAACAGCTGTAAGAGTTAGACAAACCATTGACACAGAAAATTCAGTTACACTCCACAGCTTGAGGATCATTAGAAACAATATCAAATCAGGATGGAAAAATAGGAGAGATTAGTGGCAATTATCCTAACTCTATTTTCATATGCCTATTAACATTTTAGCATCCAGGAGAAGAAGTTAATTCCTTGTCCAAATATATAGCTTCATCCACTAGAAATCACCAAATATTGATACCAAGAAAGAAAGAAAAAAAAAGGAGATGAATGAAAATTCAGTCACACCTCAATATAGCTGAGAATTGCAGAAACATCAGATCCATTGGGCTCTTTTAAGGTAGAAATAGCTTCAAAAATCAATGCATTGTACCTGAGAGATTCAGTACTTATTTCAAACACCATATAATCAGAAGAATTAAAAACACCTCTTACGATGACTATGGTTATCCTAAACTATTATTTGACAACTTAAAATTGCACTATATAACATCATTTGACATGTCAAATATTAAAGATAAAGAGAGCATCTACTACGTGTTTCAAGAGTCAGCATATTGGAACATTTTAACCATTAATAATAATGATAATAACAAGAAAAGCCTTATCTTTGATGATTTTTATGTGAATGATTTCATATTTATCAATAGCAAGCTGAGATAAATAAAAGCAACCATATATTCGACAAAATGATGATGCAAAATCACTCTAACTGCTATGTCAGCATTTTATACTTTCCTAGAAAATGATATCTCAGTATTACTAGCATAATTTTTTTGTTATGCTCCAGCTGAAACAACGTAACTCACAGATGTTCCTGAATTAAAAAGGGGAAAAGAATTAACAGATTAAGCAAAGTATTTTAGAGTTATACAGACTATCTGTTTCCAGGAAAATAAATTATTTAAGCCCATTGAACCACTAACCCTATACTATAATGGCATGTAAATGCACCGCTTGTTGAGCCTAATCTGATACTTGAGCCTCATTTATAGTTTCTTATTGATTTGTATATAATTTCGATGGGGCATTCTTCAAAAAGCATGCTTGGCACACATGCATGTTCTACACAAAACAAGCTTAGCATGAAAACATTTCTATTTTTATTTTTAATGGCATAGGTAGAAAACATAACAACAAGAAAAACCATCAAATCACAACCTATGATTAATGCATTTCCTTTTCCATGTTCTTAAAACCATCAAATCACAGTTCTGCACCAGTGCCAGGGAATTTGTAAAGCTATTTTGTTTTCTACGGGAAAATAATTATATTTTTCCAGTCTCATAGAGTGTAGATGCAAAAGGAAGACAAATGATGCATCTGTTTGAATTATTCCTTTTTTCTTCTTAAAACTTTTTGCAGCCCCCTTTGGCATCCCCCAGGAGCAAAAAAAAGAAGACAAAGAAACACATACATCACCAAGAAAGACAAAGCAGAAAAACAGGGAAAAATTTATATTAGTAATAAAATACTTTGGAGCACAGCTTCTTGCAGAATCATCAATGGTTGAATCTACTGATGCATCAGGTGCAGATGCAGTAACAGTAGCAGTAGCAGTAGTAGCAGCAGCAGAAGTCTGTGGAGTGGACAATGGTGCAGCTGGAGCATCTGAACCAACTTTCGGTTTCGGCGTCCGTGATTTTTCCCGAGGGCCTTGTCCACCAGCACTAACACTCATATTCCGCCATTTATCCTATGCAAGCAGAGAATAACAAGATCGTGAGCATAATCCCAAGTCATGGACATGGACTCAATCAACTAAGCTAGATGCGTCAAGCCCTGACTTCAGTCCTTTTCTCACTTCTGACATAGAAAGACATTAAAGTGCACTTTACTGACCGGAAGTAACTGACTTGTAGAGAAACTAAATCCAGCTAATGGCCTCTTACCCTCTTACAATACTCTAGAGGTGGCACATGATCTGGTTCCTTTCCTCCACCATCATCTTTGTCAAAAGAAATGGTTCAGAGGGCAGTTCCCGTCCCCAAACTTGCCGAAATAAGCAGAAGAAAAGAATGACTGATCGAACACCTCCAAATACATGAATGTTACTTCCCAAACAACTTCTTTTACTTCAAAACCCAATAACCAATCATGTCTTTGCACATTATATAGTTAATATCAAATGTAAAGCTCACTAAGTTTAGTATTGTACTTTATAAATTAAAAACCTGCTATCTTTACTCCCGTTTAATCAACCAACTTGCCTTTTAAAATTGGATTAATTGCAACTTAACATTTCTTAACCAGCAAAACTGATGCCTTGATTGTATTTTTTTTTTAATCCCATAACTGTAATCCTATCATTTAACAATATAAACAGCTTAAAATCAGTACCAAACAGTTCATAACCTCACATAATGTCCTTTGATCAAGAAACATCTTCAAACACCATGAAACATCTCAACTTTAACATTAAAATTCCTCCTCTATCCATCAAGAAAATAAATAAATATATAACATCTTTAATTAATTTTAGATATTATTGGAGGTGATAGGTCAGTCGTGAGCATAATAATAATAATAATAATAATAATAATAAAATAGCATCAGTAAAGAAGATACCTTGAGATCAATATTAGAGCGGGAGAAGAGGAATGGATTAAACTCGGGGTCTCTCTGTATGTTCTTCCACTTGCCTGTGCCGTGTTTAGCTACTCCAGCTCGAAGTGCTTCTTCTTCCTCCGATGTCCACTTCTGCTTCGGATTCCCCATCTTTCTCTCTTCGTTTGGTTTCTGTTTGGGGAGGTTTTGTTTTTCTCTTTCTCTTTCTCTTCTCAGGACTCAGGAGGGAGATTTTCTGCTAAACGACACGTCGTTTAATAGTTACTAACACGAAGCCGTTTTGCGGTGCTCTTGAGGACTTAAATAGTAGCGAGTAGACAAACCTTTGTCGATAGGAGTTGCTTTTCTCCAACATCGGGCCAATGTCTTATCTCCACGTGGCAGTTAAGAGATGACAGTTTAAACAGCTCAGCAAATTAAAATTCACAAAACTCCTTCCCTATCTATCTGCAATCAAACCTCTTTGAAAACTCTTCACTTTACACTCACACACCTAAAGCGTTTCAGAAAAAAAAAAAAAAATCCAAAACACACCAAACCAAAGTTCACACAATCTGCATTTTAACTAACCTGTGACGAGCACAGCAATGGCGTGAAGATCACACTTCTTAAGAAGCCGAGGAATCAGAAGAAGAAAAGCAGTTCCTTAAAGAAGAAGTCACAAATGGAGTACTGTCTTGGCGCTCGAAATTTTACTGCAATGACGGTGTCATCTTGCTCTACATGGCGGACTCTAAGAAAAACGTTGAGAACCAAACGGAATCTTATAAAGTACCATTGTAGTTCCTTTAAAGTGAGAGCTAGTAGTGTTAATGCAGGGAGAGATAGTTGCGTAGCTGTGAAAGAAGGTTTTGCTGATGAAGAAGATTATATTAAGGCCGGCGGCTCGGAGCTTGTTTTTGTACAAATGCAACAAAATAAGTCCATGGATAAACAGTCTAAATTAGCGGATAAGGTTGCACTCTTCTTCCTTTCTTTCTTGTTTAATTTCCATAGAGGTTTTGACTCGTCATTCTTCTGACGATTATATTGTTCTAATCTTTTCCGTTATAATTTTTAAGGTTAGTCTTGATTTTTCTTTTTCAGTTACCGCCAATATCAGTTGGTGATGATGTTTTGGATTTGGTGGTGATTGGTTGTGGCCCGGCTGGGCTTGCTCTGGCTACAGAATCAGCTAAGTTGGGATTAAAGGTTGGACTCATTGGTCCGGATCTCCCTTTTACAAATAATTATGGCGTCTGGGAAGATGAATTTAAAGGTACCGATTTTTTTTCCCCTCATATTGTGATTTAGCATGCAACAAATTACTTTATAACATTTAGATGTTTGAAACTGCAAATGGTTTCCGCATTTTTGAGTTTAGTACTTCATTTGCTACTCCTGCCAAAGATTATAAGAATCGTATTACTTAAAGGTTTATATGTATTCACCTACCTGTTGGAAAACTCCTTTCCCTACTTGAATTAAAATATAAGATGAATATAGTTTATTATGCTTACAGATCTTGGACTTGAAGGGTGTATTGAGCACGTTTGGCGGGATACAATTGTGTATTTGGACGATGGTGATCCCATTTTGATTGGTCGTGCTTATGGACGAGTTAGTCGGCATTTGCTTCATGAAGAATTGTTGAGGAGGTGAGACTGCTTGAAATCATTGGTTTAAATGTACTGTTGTTTCAAACTCATTCATGTTCGTAAATAGTATATTCTAGATATATAATATATATTAATTTCCCCTAGGTGTGTCGAGTCAGGTGTTTCATACCTTAGCTCAAAAGTGGAAAGGATTACTGAATCTACTAGTGGTCATCGTCTTGTAGCTTGTGAACATGATATTGTTGTTCCCTGCAGGTATGATGGGTATTATTGAGCTAGTCTTCACAAATATATGTATTTATATAAGTGAATTATCTGAACTTTAAGTAATATGATTTGGCCTCAAGTTTCTACTGTATCATTATAGGCTTGTCACTGTTGCTTCTGGGGCAGCTTCAGGGAAACTTTTGGAATATGAAGTGGGGGGTCCCAGAGTTTCTGTGCAAACAGCGTATGGTGTGGAGGTTGAGGTAGGCTTGTATGGTTTGCTATCTTAAATAAGTTGCTTCTCCTCTCAATCAGATGAAAGGTTTTGCAGTTGTTCAGAGCTGCAACTTTTTGATAATTTATTATGAATATTGTGTTGCAATTCTAGGTGGAAAATAATCCATATGATCCTAGCCTGATGGTTTTCATGGACTACAGAGATATTAAACAAGAAGTTCCCTGTTTAGAATTTGAATACCCAACGTTTCTTTATGTCATGCCAGTGTCATCAACAAGAGTTTTCTTTGAGGTTTGTTCAACGTTTTTCACTTTTATTTATAATTTTCATTTGTAACAATTATCTGCAAAATGGTGAGCAAATATGAATCACAGGAAACTTGTTTGGCTGCAAAAGATGGCCTGCCTTTCGACATATTAAAGAAAAAGCTCATGACCAGGTTAGACAAAATGGGAATCCGAGTTTTAAAAACTTATGAAGAGGTAATCTTCATTATCAATGTATGATATCTTATTAATAGTATTTTCTTTCTTTAGTATCATTTACTTAAAAGCCAAAACAGGATTCAACCCATATCATATTCGGAAAATTTCTGTCTACATTTTCATTCCTCAGAGCTATTTGTTCTGTATTTATTTCAAAGATAGCATGCATCCACCCATTAATGTGGTTTGGGAATTTTTATTGTGACGAGTTTGGTTGTTTAAGGAAATATATATTGAAGCATGTAGAGTGAACATTAACCCCAGGAGGTCATAGGAAATGACCCAATAATAGTATTTAGTTCTAACATGCCACTTCATGTGTATGAACAAGTTTAATTAATAAACTTGTCACATAATATGAGCATACTCATTTAAACACAACAGTACCCACATGGATCTAAACTTCAATCTGACTTGAAACTCCATATTAAGTAACCATTTCTCCTAAGAGCTTAAACTCATAGCAAATAGCCACCCAATTGTATTCAAATTAACAATAAGTACTTATGAAGTTGATTCCCATTTGTTTCCAAGATCAATTGTCCGATCATCAAATTTCTAATTTTTTTAAATCATGTTATTTTGATGAGCTATCCACATATGATTTTTCAAAAGATGAGAGAGTAAGCTTAACAATTGAGATAAACTTTCAGTTACAATGTAAATAATTTGAGTAAAGTGATTGCTTTCATAGTTTGGGCAATTGGTTGAGGAAATTTTTATTTATTTTTATTCTTATGCTTATGAACATAAATGAATCATTTAGCACTAAATGGCAGATGTGGCATCTCCCATAATTAATGCATACTATATAGCATCTCATGCCAAAGTCTGAATTTCCAACAACACAAAGAACCTCTGTTTTTTGTGACAATTTTTTAATAGATTGTAAACAATTTTTTGTTGGGATCATGGATTTTTTAGTAATCTTTTTCATGTCAAATATAATATTGTAATCTATCTGTAAGATTATGAGTATCTGGGTGCACAAGATCTGTGGAAGCAGTTTATGAATGTATTATGCAGGAATGGTCTTATATTCCAGTCGGTGGTTCCTTACCAAATACAGAACAAAAAAACCTTGCATTTGGTGCTGCTGCTAGCATGGTGCACCCAGCCACAGGTAATAAAAGAAACAGTTCATCCATGTTTTTGGGCATATTCAAACTTAATAGTGCTAAGTCTTTTTTTTCCTGTTATGGAACAGGATATTCAGTTGTGAGATCACTGTCAGAGGCTCCCAATTATGCTTCTGCAATTGCAAATATATTGAAATGGGATCATTCCAAGGTTAGGCTTGCTCGTGAAAGAAGTATTGAGAATATATCAATGCAAGGTATTAATCAAACTTTCAATTTGAGACATTGTTCATTTAATATGAATAAGTTGTGTGGTTATGCAATATTAGAAATTTAAACATAGAGCTCTCTGACTCATTGTGACAAATTATTCCATGGCTCAATTCCACTGATATCAACTTAGATAAACAGTTCTCTTATCGTGCACCTTATCTTATTTATGAATTCTTGTGCTTCCTTTTCTCCAGCTTTTAAGTTGAATGACCATAGTTTGGCTTGGGAACTTGTAACCAACTAGTGGATAGAATAATTTTAAGGTTATACAAGAACAAGTTTTTCACTTCCCGTCTTGTTTGGAAATTATCATCTTTCACTCAACTTGTTTTTCAGTTAGTGGTCAGTGGGGCTAATCAGTATATTGTCTATATACTGTGGAGAGGTAATTTCAGATGTGATTCTGGGCTACCTACACACTCTCAACCTATAGAGATATCTGAATCGCCAAGCTGTTATAATAAACTCTGGTTGAATTTGTTGCCAATTACTGTTTCTTTCCTTCTATGCTGTCGCCTTTAGAGGAGGGATCCTTAGTCCCGAACTATTGTCCCGTCTCCAATAACATCCTTATAATGGTAAAGAATATTTTACTAAATTTGTTAGTCAAATTTATTTGGTTAAAAGTTTATAAAACATATTGACTTGTTTATTTTTTATATAACTCTAGGATGTTTTTTCTAAGTTCTAGAAGTTGAAGATACATTTCACTTTGAGGAAGAATATCTTTACTTATGTCTTAGTAATTCATAAGTAAAATTTGTAACTTGAGCAGGTGCTCACATATTTGTGTGCATTTGTCTGAAATTATTTTTGGCATCAGATTGAGTTGCCCGGCCATAGCCATTAGATTATCATTTAGGTAAATCTGAATCATACTCAGAGCTTTGCATGCAATTGGGATGTAAAATTAGTTTTGGATGATTTTTTTTTTCAGCTTGGAATACTCTGTGGCCATTAGAACGGAAGCGTCAGCGGGCATTCTTTCTCTTTGGACTTGCACTCATTTTGCAACTGGATATTGAGGGCATCAGGACGTTCTTCCATACTTTCTTCCGGTTACCCAAGTGGTAGTAATTATTACTTTACTTTTTTTTCCCTTAATCATTTGTCGATTGATGGTTTTATGATGCTCCAGTTGTTATTGTGTTTTCATTTTAATTGCTTGGAATCTTGATTTAACACATGAGCATCATGTGAAAACTTTAATCTTAAAGTTTGAAACTCTAATTTGCCTTATGCATGATACGTATCTTCTAAGATGATAATTCAGCATAAAGTCATTTATGATTTCGATTTGGAGCTGATTTATGCAGATAAATTAGGCATTTTATGAGTAAAATCAGTTGAGATGATAGTAAAACTGCAAAGAAGTTTTCCTATGTGTTTCTCACGGAGCTGCAGTACCATCTCCCTCTTTGAAGTAACATTTGGCCTATTCCACAGAGTTTTATTAGTCTTCACATTTTTTTTCCACGATCTTCCTTTGTATGGTTTTTGTTGGGCTTGCAAATGGATAGTGGGTTTAATTATTCATGCTTATCATGAGGAAGAACAACTTTTTGTTTGAGTTATTCCTTTTAAAGCTATCATCTGCGGTTGATTTTAGGAATTGTGGTGGCAGATAGATTTTTTATCTTGAAATTAAAGGCTAAAGCTGAGGCCAATACTATCTATAAGTAGCTGGACTTGGTTAGTTTGTAAAAGGAGTCCCCAATAACACAATATACCTATAAGTTTGTAAATTATTGACTGGCTTGTTTCCATCTTGATTTTATAATAGTGAATCAGATGTTTTTTGTTGCAGGATGTGGCAGGGATTTCTTGGGTCTAGTCTCTCCTCAGCCGACCTCATTCTATTTGCCTTCTTCATGTTTGTTATAGCACCAAACGATATGAGAAAGTGCCTTATCAAACATCTAATTTCAGATCCAACTGGAGCAATTATGATAAGAACATACCTCACAATATAGTTACTATCTTCTAAATTTCATCCCTTGTTTGGTTGTATATTGGATTGCCAGTTTGCCACAAGGAGCATGTAGATATACATATCATAAACTGTTAGCTTAACCCAATCAGGATGATGCAAAAATTTGTGGCGCAAACCCATCTGGTACTTTTTGTTATGTCAATAAAGTTAAAAGATGCTATTCATACTTAGATTCAATGTTTTCAAAAGATGAGTTTTAAGAATTTATGCATCATTGTAATTCCCAATTTCTCATCAATGGAAGCTGCCCATATTGATATTATGTGGATGATCCCTCACGTGACTATTATCAAGACTTCCAATCTTCTTCTGACATGTGTTGTCTGGAATCAGGTCCTCAAACAGATACTATTTACTATTTAATCACAGAAGCAAACATTATTGATCGTCATACCTACTCCTTGGGTTAGATTATTAATTTTGAAGGTCACAAAAACGAGATTCCTGCAGTTTGTGAGTGCTCATAGGTCTTAATCCTTTGGATTACCTCAAACAATATGCCTTAATGAAGCATCAAATCTAGCGATTAAAGAATAATAAATCATATCAGCACTCAAAAAGGGAACGTGGAGAAGTGATGATATCATTCTAGCCATGGTTAATTAATTGGTGGGAGCGAATTGTGTTGAATGGTTCTTATAAAGTAGTTTAGTTAAATTAACATAAAGCATATATACTTTTGCGCCATAAAGTAAATCTCTGTGGGGTTAATCACTTTCTTCTACCTTGGACTTTGTCAAGCTTTGATTGGAGAATTAATGAACCCATTACTGGAAGAAGATAATTTTTCTTCCCATTATTCTCCTTTAATCTTTCTCTCAACAAAGTACCATCACCTCTCTTCGAGTAATGGGAAGTTTAAAAAAAATATATATACATATTTAATACGAAAACACTTGTTAATTAAGAAAATGTGAAAAGATATAACATTGGCTGGACTCAACTCAACATAAATTCCTCCTGTGATATGAATTGGAGGACGGCCCTGCTCACTACTTAGATTCTCATGAAGTGATTAGTATAATGATAAACTTTTAAAATCAAATTAACGTCAGTTATCTTTTAAAATAATTCTATGAGTGATGCTGGTGCTGAAAGTTTCAGCAAGCTTCTTTGACACCAGAAAAAAAAAAAAAAAAAAAACCCTAGCATGCAATGCATATGAATTATGATTGACTGTTTTTGATTAGTATATTTGAAATTTAAAACCACATAGATATATTCCTTACGTGATCCAATGGTCTATCCTTCTCATTATCTTCTCTATATAAACCCTAGAAATCGTCAGTTTCAACACGCAAATTGACCATATCAAAAGCATCCTTATATTTCCACCAAATTCGGTAAAATCTTACAAGTGAATAGATATATTCCTTACGTGATCCAATGGCCTATCCTTCTCATCACCTTCTATATATAAACCCTAGAAATCTTCAGTTTCAACACTCAAATCTTCAGTTTCTAATTATATATCCAGGTTTAGCGAGGCAGATGACAGAAGAGAGTGAGCACACGTGGTTATTTTCTTGCATGAATTGGGGCATGCTTGAAGCTGTGCGTGTTTGCTCTCTTTCTGTCGTCTGCTACTCTTTCTCCTTCCACTCCATTTTTATATTTTTGTTGCATGTTAATCAACTAATTGTTTAATTATGTTGTTCATCTTTTCCTTTATTGATGTCATTATCATTAATATGCCATATGATCAACATGTTCACCATATCATAATCCATCCAATATTAGACCCAAGTTTGCTGCTAACAGAAATTAAATTTATTATGAATTATCTATCCAAAGAACAAAAAGGTTGATTCGATTTTGTCACTTGCAGAGCTCTGTCATTACAAAAGAAGCATAAAGCTAACCGATAGGGTTGGAGCGGGGTCGTGCTCGTCTCAACATGGGTAAATTCTATCCCTCTTTGTGTTGTGTAAAATAATTAATACAAACAATAACTTCAAACCTTCTTGGTCTGAGAATGAATATGTTGGTACTTAAGGCCCTCGATCCCTTATTAAATCTGATGGAATTGTGAGACAACTTGCCTAAGGTGATGTTTTTTTTTTTTTTTTTTTTTTATAAGTGTTAAAATTGTTTGTTTTTTACATAAAAATATCTTAAAATTATCATTTTAACATATATACCCCTTTGATATTAAATAATATATTCCTTAAAATAACGTTTTAAATTTTATTAGTTTAAATAATGCAAGAACTAGTAAGTTGACAAATATAATAATATAAACTTTGAAGTAAAAAAATGTTGGGTATAAAAAGATAATTGAAAAAAGGTTATGTAAATAGGTAGGGAGGTAATTAATTGGTTGGTTTCAACAAAAATGTTTAGCGGTTGGTTTGTTATTGATTGTTGAAGAAAAACTTTTCAATGGAAATTGATGAACATATTTGCAATGCAATTACACCAGACCAGAGTCCATCGTTGATTGAAGGTTAGGGATTGGTAGAAAATTATGTCATTAGGTGTGAAAATGAATTGATATATATATGATTAATATCAACAAGGTTCTCTTGATGCGCCATGGACCCCTATTTCTGCTTTAGGATGCAGAAAATTATTTAATTGAGGTGGGCTACTTTTCCATAGAATTTATATTCTTTTTTTTTTTTTTTATTCGAAGATTCGTCCGAGTTATACGCACCTCGACTAATTTTTTGCTCAGAATAAAGCTTTCAAAACAGGATAAACTCTCAAAGGGATAAAACTCTTGGTCTCTAGTCAAACGAAATAAAGATGAAATTATCCTTCTCTAATTAATTGAACTTAAATTAACCTGAATTTATGCCATATATAATACCCACTTAACTGGTTTACGGTCATATTATGCCATGGACAACAAAGAAAAGCTTCACATTGCAGTGTTCCCATGGCTAGCTTACGGTCACATTATGCCATTTTTTCAAGAATTTATAAATTCTTAGCTGAAAAGGGTTATCA
>WYDK02000014.1:3540542-3552725 GCA_009867345.2 Toxicodendron radicans
TTTATACTATAATAGTATTATAATAATAATATTATTATTTATTTGTATTTTATATGATAATAATAATAATAATAATAATAATAATAATAACAATAATAATAATAATTATTATTATTACTATATTAATAATAATAATAATTGTTATTTAATAGATATATGAGGACATTTGTGTCCGAAATAATTATTAATTATAAGCAAAATTGGAATAAAAATTGGATTACTTCGGTAATCTTTTAATACCACCTCTTGGATTGGTAATCTGATTATCCTATATATTACCAACTGTAATCACTATTGGTATTGGAAGATTACCGACATATTTTATTACTTGGTAAACAAACGTGATAATGGTCGGATTAAAAGATAGATTACCGGAATAATATTATATTACCCCGAAACACCCGTAGCCCCTGTTTGTTTCATTATTTTCAATCATTATTCCGTTATCCTATTTGATCAAAAAGTAAAATATGTGTTTTTTTAGTTATTGAGGGAATCCAATATGAAAACCAATACTCAAATAAGATTGTGAGATTGTTTTTAGATTATCCAATTTTATTCAACTAAAAACATTTACCTTTCTCTACTTTTAATCAGAAAATTAATCCATCCAAGATCACCGGCGATGGTCGCCAGCGTCAGCAGCAAGATGCACAACCAATTGATCGGTCATGCGTCGATCTAGTTGTTAACGACTGTCAGATTCTAGCTGTAGATCTAGCCAATTTCGCCTATATTGGTGCACTACCGGCCAAATCTAGTTGGTCGTGTGTTGTTCCAGCGATTCTCAGTTGTTGTCTGATGGCCGGCTATACTCTTGGGTGGTTGGGGTGCTTTAGTTAATTTTAAACTTTTATTGTAGGAGTGTTTAGCTAAATTAACAAATGTAGAGGATTAAAAAAACAATCTAAATATTTTTTAAAAATGTACCAAACAACTATTCAACATTTTATCAAACTATGATATACTTTTCAGATATTATACCAAAAAACATTTTCAGAATGAGATCCTATTCGATTTAATCTAACTCAACTCAATTTAAAACACTTTTCATAATAACATATTTCAAATAATAAAAAAAAAAAAAAAAAAGGTGTTTCTTTCCCTCGGGTGTTAATTTTTATTTAAGTATATGGGGCCGTGGGCTCAGCCCAGAGAGAATCTGTCGACAGACTTAATTTGAAATCACTTAAAACTCTAGAGATTGCCAAAATGGGTTGGTTCAACGGATGCAAGTATTCATTAGAACTTGGGTCACCCAAGTTCGAGTCTCTCCGCCAGCTCCTCTGTGAACAGAAATTTCCTGCAAACTAGTTACCCTCTATTGGGGCTCGACTGGCATCTACTGCATTTGACCAAAAAAAAAAAAAAAAAAAAAAACTCTAGAGATTAATTTGAAGATTCATTTATTTAGACCTATAAATTGATGACATGTTGATTAGTGATAATTAATAAATTAAAATACTCCTCTCACGTAAGATGAGGGAAGATTCAGATTCAAACCAAACCAATTTATTAAACATCATATTGTCAAATCAGTGATTAACTTAATAATATTTCAAACAAAAATTCAAAAATCAAGAATCATACATTTTTTATGTTTTAATATTTTATTATTTTAAATAATAATAATATTTTACATTTCAATCTTAAATATATTTTCTTTTTCATTTTTCATGAAAGTAATAATATATATGTAATTAAGTGTAAAAATTTATTAACTACTGCTTACAAAATGTTTATAAATGTAGCGGCCGTGGCGAATTGTTTATAGCTATGTGTCGTTTTCACATACAAAATGTTTGGTATACTGTCGTCTTTTTCTTCCCAAAATAACCTATTAACCTATCCAAACTCTGCCTCCAGCCGCTGGGCCTCTCTTATTTTATTTGCCCACTTTTAATATTAAGAAAATAAATTACCTTTTTTTACAATTTTACCCTCCCTATCAATCGAAGTTGCCGCGGGGCCCACCCATGAAATCTTCTGTGTTAGCGGATGTCAACTTCACTAAATTAAATCTTAAATGAATCTACACTGTGTTGACTGTTGCTTGCTTCGCGTTGAACGGCTGTGATCACGATAGCCAGTTGATCTTTTGACCTCCCGAGTGCTACTCTATCGATCTCCATGAGCCATTGCTACACTGAGAAATTTTTTTATTAAGATCGGTGATAATACTACTAAGGTACTATAATTGCATCTGGAAGAGCGTGAGGAACACGGCATAGCTACCACACACACTCTGGTGCATGGCCCCTCCCCAACCCAACTTCCCCGACTTTAATGACGTGCGTGCGTGGTTCTTAACTTCTTTTTTTCTTCTGAAAGGGAAGTATCACTTATAAATTAATTAAGAATTAATTTATATTTTCTTTTTTTCTTATACAGGAATCGACGTTATCAACCTACTTTACTTGATTCTAGGGATTTAAATTTTAAAAATAATTTTACTAGATTTTTGGTTTTCTCAGTTTGATTTCAAAAAAATCAACACAAATTTAAAATCGAGATATAGATAATGTTATTGGTGTATGGTGTTCATTGTCAAACGACAGCAAAGGAAATAAATCTCTAACTAAAATATGTATTAATATTTTTAATTTCTCCCAAAAAAAATATTTATTTTTTAGAAAATAAGTTTAATATTGTACCGATACTTTAATAATTTATTATGTTATAATTGTCTAAAAGACTTGCATTTTCTCACAAAAGAGATTAATGGCCGAATATAAAAAGTAACCGGAGTCTGGCTGTTTCGTGCCAATTATGTTTCAGGGTTCGATACCGAAGAACTGAAAGTTGCCAACTGGAAAGGGCGCTTTTCCACTGTCCCTCACGCGCATTGTCTTGCGCGTAGCTTCACCATTGTTCCTCCTGACCTGACTGAACATTACTCCCCTTCCCAAGCTGCAGCACCATTTGGATTTGGTGCATTTCTAAGCTAACCTAACGGACCTGACCAAAACAACAAGGAAAAAAACACTTTACCTTTCCTTTTTCTCCTTAACAATTCCAAACGGCACGTCGTTTTAGTAGAGCTTTGCAGCAATGAGGTTATCTCTCGCACTCTTCATCATTGTTTCTCTTCTCCTCTGCTTCGCGTCCACCGAATCTGTCACTGAGTCCAACTCCGAGATCAATGCCACCGCTGCTGAGTATAATAATGTGTCCCGCTCGAGATCCAAGGAGGACAGCTTCGCTGACATGCTTGATCGTGCTCTCGAAAAGGAGTTCAATGAGAGTGACCAAAACGAAGGTCTGTTCTAGATCTGAGCTATTGTTATCTTTTTTTTTATTTATGTCTGCATTTATTGATTAGCGGTTGTTCAACTAGGGTTTCTGTGGTTGCGGATAAGTTTTATTTTAACTCAATCCCGTTTATTGAAGCAGGAGAACTCATTTTAAGTAAAGCTGAAATGTTATCATTAGGTTGTGTTGAGTGTAGCTCTCTTGTAATTAGAACACAGCATTATCCTTATAAAAATTAGAAAAAAAGGAACAAATGGAAAGTGGTTATCGTGGATTGTGCTTACTTGTTTGTGTTTTTTTGTTTCAGCTACTGATCCTGGTAGCTTCAACAATAGTGTTGCTGGACAACAGGTTGGTTATCATATTCTTTATAATCCACATATGATTTTCATTGACTTTTCAGTCGTCGGCATTTTGTGAAAAAACTGTTGTTTTTATATATTTTTCTTTTGTGGTGCTGAAAAGAGTACAGTATTGTGAAACCACTTTTTAGTATGTATTACTTGTAACAACTTATGATGGATGTGCATTGTTGCTGTTACAAAATTGTGTCAAAATGGATGGAAAGTAGATAAAATAGAAATTCAATGTGAAACTTCATATTCAAATGCTGATAGCTAATTGAAGAGTTAAATAAACTGTATGCGGAGAGCCTCTATAGTTGAATCTGGCAGTTTTGCCTGATGAAGTGTATTTGTCTCTTTACAGATTTCTTAATTAATGTAATGTCTGAATGTTGTATGTTTGGTTTTGACAGGCTGTTTTGGAAACTGTTGCCAGAGTTAAGAAGAAAAATGAGACCAAGGAGGAGAAGTATGTCCTTGTAGCTTGGAAAATATATTAGTCATTTTTTTTTTTATAAATTTTTGACATGACATTCTTATTACAACAATGGGAATGCTTATTTGTTCATCTATGATTTGCAAATTTCTGACACTATTGTGAGCCTTATTTTAGGTCATTTCAGTTTCATCATGTTTTTAAATTGGATAATGAAAATGGACAAGAAGAAACTCCAACATTGATTGATCGGAAGGTATATTTAGTATTGTGCAAATCTTTACCTACTTGATTATTTGTCTTTTGTATGCTTTGGTAGTTTATCTTGTATGATGATACGCTACTTCAAACAGTTACATCTTTGACTAGCCAATATTTGAAGTTGATAAAATTTGATCTTTTATAAAATTTGCCTTCAGGACAATGTGTTTATCATATCGAATACAAAGTCGAAATATCCTGTGCTACAACTAGACTTGAGGTTTGTTACTGACTATTCTGTTATCACACCCCTGCCCCCACCTCTTAGTAAGAGAAATTTGTTGGCCATTCCAACCTGTTCAAAATGATGTTATTTGCAGATTGATATCAGATCTGGTGGTTGTTATTGTCTCTGCAACTTGTGGTGGAATTGCCTTTGCTTGTGCTGGACAACCGGTTAGACCAATATCATTCATTTATCTTTTATTATCTCTGCAACTTGCCTTTGCTTTCAAAGACTTTGTTTTTGGTTACTTTCATACAGCATCCTTAAGGAGTATCTTTCAAATTTTGATTTTGCAGGTTATCACAGGATATCTGCTAGCAGGATCTGTTATTGGGCCTGGGGGCTTCAGCTTTGTCAGTGAAATGGTGCAAGTATGTTGCTTCTTCTCACTATTATCTTAAATTTGAAAAAAAAAAGTGATTGTGCTGGAAGGCTATAGAATATCCTTTCTCTCTTGATATAGTTCCATATTAGAATAAGTTTGTCATTTTTCAGTATCTATATTTCAAATCTTATAGCTGTTTAATATCACATATCACTTCTTATATTCTTTCAGGTTGAAACAGTGGCCCAATTCGGTGTCATTTTCCTTCTTTTTGCATTGGGTCTGGAATTCTCCACATCAAAGGTTTGGTCATACTTCTCTCGTTCATCCATGCTTATACTTTAATTCTTTTCAGTTGATGTGACTATTGTCTTTTCATAATTACAGCTTCGAGTTGTTCGTGCAGTTGCCGTTTTAGGAGGTCTTCTCCAGATATTTCTATTTATGTGCTTGTGTGGAATAATAGCTTCGGTATGGCTTATATCATGAAAGTTTTGGGTAGATAGTTGGTAATGGAACAACCTAGGTGCTGCTCACCATAAAGATTACCTTTATATAAATTGGTTTATGTGGAAACTTTAATTTTATTCATTGGATTGAGTATTCTACAGAATATTCAACCGTTATAAAGATTTTTTAAGTTGATAGCTTAAAGAAATATTTTGTTGTTCCTAAGGCTGTTACCTTTTTTTTTGGTTTTTTTTTGTTTTGTGATAAGAGACCTTAGATGTTACTAATATAAAGTATTTTACCCTGTATTCCCAGTTCTGTATAGCTTTGAGTTTTTTATGGATGTATCTGTGTGCCTTTTGCAGTTGTGTGGTGGTAAGCCTTCAGAAGGGGTATTTGTTGGCGTCTTGCTGTCTATGTCTTCAACTGCAGTGGTAATTTTTTGGCACAGTGATGTCATTTTGTTAATATAATTTATATCCTGGTAGTAATCTGATGGTGAAAATTTTGTTTAAGTCATAATTGCTCTTTATTGATGGCCTTTCCATGAGGCTGCATATCTCTCTATTGTATTTTTTTTCATTCTAAATATGACTAGTTGTAGATCACATTTATTGCATGGCATGATTACCTAATTCACATCATTGTATTTGTAATTAATCTCCAAAGATAAAGAATTCATCTAGGAAATGCTTGTTCAAATAGGAGCTGAGGTCAAATCCTGTAGAAACTATAATACTTACAGTCATTATAGAAACTAAAACACAAATTAATGCCCTGTGCTGGTGAATTATAAGATATGTCTCCATTCCTCATAAAACATTTTAACTTTAGTTTTATATATATTTTAATAAATAGAAAGAACCTTGTTGACCTCTTGCGCTGCATTGAAGTTGACTTTGGCTCCTCCACTGCTTTATTTTTTTATTTTATGGTTGTTATATGTTTTCTTTAGGACTACCTCCTCACTTCTTAACCCTTTTAATGGGAAGTTGGTAGTCTCCCTCAAGTCAATGAGATGAGTAAAATTTAAAATTGCTGAATTATTTAAGAAACTTGGTGCAATATAATCATGTATGTTATGACTGCCTCTCTACATTGGGCCACCATTTCAACGGCTGAAGTTTGGAATATGTTACTGGTGTCTTTTATTTCATCTTGCCATCAATTGGTATTTTCTGAAATATTTATTATCTGTTTTGTGCTAGCCATATCAATGAAATATACATGTATTTATTTGTTTATTTTTACTTCTTGTTGGCTATTTTTAATCCAGTCTGAACTGCTTAGTGCTCTCCAAACCCGCTCAGTGTGATTAATGGCAAGTGAGAGTAAGGATTTGAACATTTATAATGTTTGCAAATTGTTTGCTGCACACTTTAATAGTTATGCAGACTGGAGAGGAGGCTACTTTCTTTTTCAAATCATGTCATCATATCATATGCTTGAGATTACTGAATAGATTAAAACATTTGGGGTTCGTTTGCTTCCACTTCAAGGGGTTGACTGGTTAGATGTATTAGAATACCTAAAAACATGATATTATGGTTGACAGAGATTGCAATCTTTGAATTTATTAATACCTGATCAGAATAATAGCATTTCCAGGTGTCTTTGATCCTGGTTGTATACTTGAATATGTTTCAGTGGGAAGTTTCTAACATGATGGAAATAAGAATGAAGGCTCTTCCATTGTTTAAAGTGTTTTATAAAATGTATGTTGGAGGCTTAAATTGGTTTTCTTTGTTACTGTTTACTAATTTATAATATCATTCATGAGTGTTATTTTTAATGAATATGCATCATATAAGTGTTTGTTCCACCTTTGCTGGCCACAGGTCTTAAAGTTTTTGATGGAAAGGAATAGTATAAGTGCCCTACATGGTCAAGTCACAATTGGTACCCTTATTTTGCAGGTACATATTTTCTCAAATAAGGATAATGATAAATGCTATCTTACTTGCCTGGTTTAAAATGATTGATAAAATTTAGTTATCTATTTTTCGTATGATATTGTTCATGTTGTCCCACAGGATTGTGCTGTGGGTTTGCTTTTTGCTCTGCTTCCAGTTCTTGGTGGGACGTCTGGTGTTCTTCAAGGAGTAATATCCATGACTAAATCGTAAGGATTTAATTTAAAGTTTATGAAATTAAATCGTTTTTATGTGATTGATCTCAGGAACTCTGCCTGCATCAACTACTGAAACATTGGGGTTTCATCTTTTCTTTGTTTCTCTGTTATGTTTTACATTCTAGATTTTTGATAGTAAACAAATCTGTTGGACGTCAAATTTATGATCAATGGTAAATGTTAGAGTATTTAATGTACTAATTTGAAACTTGTGTCCTCAGTTTTCCAGTTGATTGGACTAGAAATAACGTATATTGGCTGTTACTCACCTGGATGTCTTTCTATGCGTTTGCCTACATACTAGAGTATTGATTTGTTGCTTCACATGGTAATATTGAATTTCCAGGTTGGTGATGTTGATTTCATTTCTGGCCATTTTGACGATATTGTCTCGTACATGTGTACCATGGTTTCTGAAGCTAATGATAAGCTTATCTTCGCAGGTAAGCATAAATATGTATTTATATACGTTTCCTTTGAAGCTATTTTTCATAGGTGTTGACAGTTATAGGCTCAAATATGGAGTTGGCAAGCAGACTAATGAATTCTGTTATCCGGACTGTTATTTTTGCAGACTAATGAGCTCTATCAACTGGCATCTGTGGCATTCTGCTTACTTGTTGCTTGGGTTTGTCTCATTTCCCTATTTCTAATTGCCTTGTGATTAACACTCTCTTAAACACTTTGTTTTGTCTGCACAATTGTTCGACCGAAGTGTTCTCTGTTTAATTGATTTTATTGCAATCTAATTGCTATCAGAGATTTTTATTTGTTCCATCTTAATTGGAACCTAAGGAATTAACAGCACCAACCTACATCCCATTTACTTCCAATTTATGTATGCATATCTGTATGGATGTATTAATATAGATGGTTGTGACATTTCAGTGTAGTGATAAGCTGGGTTTAAGCCTTGAACTGGGTTCCTTTGCTGCTGGAGTGATGATATCAACAACTGATCTTGCTCAACACACCCTTGAACAAGTAAGGTTTTTGATTTGTGTATCTATTCTAGAGTCGCACGATACCTGATGACTTTCATTCTGCTCTACTTATTATAGCATTGTGCTTTATGTTTACTGCTCAATCTTTTGAGTTTTGTGGTAGAACTTGGATGGTTTTAATCAGAGTTGGTGCAAATTAAAATTCATAAGTGGATTATTCTGATTTGATGGGATAATCATATAGATTCTGAGTTGTCATGATTGCCATAAAATTTTCAAGGACAAAGTGATTATCAAATGCTCAAGTGTAATTGTCTTTGGCAGAAAGTAACAAAAATCACTGAGAAGTTTGCTGAATGGGAGCCAAATTGAGAAAAGATAATTTTGGAAATTGCCCCCAAAAAATTGTATAATGCTGCATGAAAATGAACTCTTTCTGGAAATTGAACAATTGGTAAAAGCAAAAAGGAAAAAAAATGAAATTAAGAACCTGGTAAATTTGCTTTATGTTTACTGGTCCATCTTTCGAGTTTTGTGGTATAACTTCGATCGCATTCTTAAGGGATTTTTCTGATTTGATGTGATAACCAAAAAGATTCTGAGTTTTCATTATTGCTATAAGGTTTTCAAGGATAAAGTGATAACAAAATGCCCAAGTGTAATTGCCTTAACCAGGAAGTAACACAAATCACAGAGAAGTTTGCTGAAGGGGAGCAAAAGTGAAAAAAAAAAACATGACTTTGGAAATTGCCCCAAAAATTGTATAATGCTGCATGAAAATGAACTCTTTCTGGAAATTGAACAATTAGTAAAATCAAGAAGAAACAAAAAATGAAATTAAGAGCCTGGTATTTGTATTACTTTTAACTTTGTATGCTATTCTTGCCTTTATCTTTATTCTACACTCTTGTAATTCTTGAAAGCTAAGCCGTTTTTGTTCTTTGCTTTCTGTTATAACGCAATGACTTCTCCAGACTCTATCACCATCAAAATGACAACACTGTAAAATACTTTAAATGCTTGTTAATCTTGTGAAGGTTACAGCTCTTTAATATTGTGATCCCTGCCTTTATGCCCATATACTTTAGCAATCATATAACAAGTTCTGTCGTCATCAGCAAACTGCCCCTTCAAACTTTGTTTTGTGGTTGATATGCCAAAATTTTTTCATATTATAATTTAATTATTCATTTATGTTGTTGGTTTGGAAATATACTGGTTTTTTTCTCTGGAACTTTTCTCTTTTATTTCCTTTTCTAGGTTGTTGGAACCGTTACATTTTTTCTGGATAGAGAATTTTGGTTGATGTGTATATATGGTTTTTGCCTGTTTTAAATGTTCAATGTTCTTAAATGGTAATTATGACACTCATGAATTTTCTCTTATTTGGGTTTCATTGTCTTTTAGGTTGAGCCAATTCGCAACTTCTTTGCTGCACTTTTTCTTGCCAGTATTGGGATGTTGATTCATGTACATTTCCTGTGGAATCATGTTGATATTTTACTAGCAGCTGTACTATTGGTGATTGTTGTAAAAACTGTTGTGGTTGCCACTGTTGTCAAGGGCTTTAAATACAGCAACAAAACTTCGCTCCTTGTAAGACTTGACTGAACTACTAGCACACTTTTGTCCTCATTTCAATTATTTGCACCATTGGAGTGACCAGACGGTCTTAGGTTTTTCCTAATGTGTAGGTTGGAATGTCTCTGGCACAAATTGGAGAATTTGCTTTTGTTTTGCTTAGTCGCGCTTCTAATCTTCATCTAGTTGAGGTTTGTTCTGTCAATATTTTGCGTCCATCTAAGCTAATAGCCAGTAAATTTTGTGTATTTGTAAAGTTCCGTTGATCTAATGTTTACGAGTTATCTAAAATTGTTAGAGCTTATAGGTTTTGTCTTGTTCAACAATGCTTATGAGTTCTCTAAAATTTGCAGGGAAAATTGTATCTACTGCTCCTCGGCACAACAGCACTCAGTCTGGTATGTGGGATGTTTTAGATATGTTTCCCTAGTAGTATCAGAAATATGAAATGCATGTTTCTTCAAGCATTCTATGTACTGGGTATCCCTAGTGTTTGTATTATGGTCGGTAATTGCTGATTGATTGAAAATTAATCCCAACCCTCTTCAATGGAAACTTTTTATCATTAAAGTCACCCCAGATTTTGTACTGAACTATCAATGAATAGAGAATGATATGAAAATGAAGGACATATAAGTTTTGTAGTAACTGGAGGATCAATTCACATGGGAAATTTGGTGTTTAAACCAAGTGAATACCTTTGAAGCTCCTTCTCTGCTCATGATGTAAAGTTAAAGCGGAGTAATGATTAAAACTTGGTGCTATTAAGTGGCATGTTTTGTTTAGATTAAAATTGTAGATTACTAGTCCATGAATCTGCTGAACCTAGATATTATTAGCTTATGTTTAACATTCTTCTGGTTATTATATGGTAATCATTTATGATGTTCTGAATCAGTTTATATTGAGATTTCAAATATGCTCATAAAGTCATAATGCAGGTGACAACACCATTGCTTTTTAAACTGATCCCTGCTGTTGTAAATCTTGGGGTACTCTTGCGGTGGTTCTCCCCTGATCCTCCAAGTGAGGTAATAGTTTTGTCTTAAGAGTAGATATAGCTAAACCTGTCAAATTGATCACCAAGCATAGGGTGCATTATTTAAGAATTTTGGCTAATTCCTACCAAAGCAAGTGTTTAAGGTAATCTTGAATATGATTTCTCCTACCAGATTGGATTTAAAGGCGATAGCCTACGCGCAGACAGTGCTAAGCGTATTACTTTGATGGTCCAAGGCCCTCATGATTCATGATATTAAATAAAAACATGAACCAGAAATATGCAAATTTCAGCCTTATCCTGATGGGCTTCTTATGCTCTGGGGGACAGGTGTTTAAGAGTGCAAAGGCGGTTGATTGAGTGAATCATTTTTGTCTCTGACAAAGCTCTTTGTATGTTGCCTGATTTCACTTAACGTATGTCTGACCTGACCGAGCACTGGTGTCTGATGCCAACTGCGATCAAGAAGTTGTGAATGCCATAGTTTTGATCCACAGCCGACTACACAACACTTCTAATTTTGATTTAGGGCATCTTGTTGCTGTTCTACATGGCCTATTTTTGTAATATATTGTCCATTTTGTAATGTAATTCATTTTTTAATTGATTTTTTCCCCCTTTTAAATCAAAAGTCAAAGTAGTATAAGGCTTTCAAATGTATCGATCCTGTTTTGTTCTTGTAATGATACAACACTATGTAAACTGGATTTTGTTTCATTTCTTAAAATGCATTGATAGTATATATAAATCATTCCATTTATGTTCATTTTTTTACACACAGGGTTTCGTAATTGTTTTTGTTTAGCACTATGCAAAATATGTATTGGTTTTGTTGGTGGTTTATTATATTTCAATGCCCAAATATTTATGAATATCCAAGCTGGATCTTATAGAAGGATTAGATGTTTGACAAAATGGGTGGATTCATTAGATTCTATTTCTATTTGTGTGTATGTCGATGTCCTAATCTAAGATAATATATATTAGTAGATTCATCATAAGAAATTGCAACATTTTTGATTACTTTAATTAGAGAAAGTCATTTAAAGTTGGGCATTACACTACGTTAATCAAAGAACGATATTGAATTGAAAGTGATGGGTTACTTGAAAGCAATCATATTAACCATTTTCAAGGAATATCCCCAGTTTGACCCTATAGTATAGTATAGTATAGTGGATATTTTTATTTTATATTCCAGTGGTTTTTAAATGTATTGTAGGATTTGGGTGA
>WYDK02000014.1:3553522-3571848 GCA_009867345.2 Toxicodendron radicans
GTCAGACTTGTTGTAGATGTGCCATTTTTCTGGTCACACAATTCACACTATATAATATTCTCTAACCTAATTCCATGACGATGAGGTCTTTCTCATCATCTCATGCACATAAATATATATATATATTATCTTTAAAAACAACAGTCAGACTTGTTGTAGATGTGCCATTTTTCTGGTCACACAATTCACACTATATAATATTCTCTAACCTAATTCCATGGAATCGTCTTGGAATTTAAAGTCTTGGAATCGTTTGTGAAGGTTTAAACAAGAAGTCATAACTCCATTAGATTATCTGTTTATAATAATTTGACTCAATAATCAAGCATTTTTGTCAACTATTACATGGTAATAAATTAAATTTATTGTTATTTGGGTCCCCTAGATATGTGGATGATGAAGTGACAACAAATATAGAGAGAAGCCTGCGATGGGCATTAATTTGAAGACAATAAAGAGTCGTTGTTTGGGTGAGATTTATTGTAAAGGAAGACGACAAGTAGTTGGAGATTAATGAGTTTTTGTTGCAGGATAGGTAAATCCATAGAAAAGCTATTAGAATGGTCCCATATTTGAGCATATGAAGACACAATATTCATTGTCTGTGTTTCAATGTATTTATTCACTTAGGTAGTTAGGTTACCTGTTGCATGTCATGTATTAGCTTTTCATGTAAAAGTGCACTTGTCTTCATCGACATTTCTAGGGATGAAGAGAACACAGGCAGGGCAGGGACCATTCAAGTCATTAAAGCAAAAAATAAAATAAAGTAACAGAATCCATGTTTAAAAGATGCATTATAAAAAGGAGCCTTCATCAATTCAATATTCTTAAGTCTCCATATAGAAAAGACAGTTTTGAGTTTTGTATTTTCCAATAGCAGATCAGAAAACAACAAAGCCAAGTCGATTACTTCCATTGGAATTTGAAGGTTTAATTAGTTTATTCCCTCTTGGTTTGATCGAATGCCCATATTGGTATCTTGAATATATATTGTTTAAAAATAAATAAATTATGGAGCCCTTCAAAAGAAAACAACCAAAGAATTAATGATATTCTATTTGAGTTCTAACAACTGGATAAAAAAAGAAATCCTGAAACCTTAACACAACCATTGCACAACCCCAATTATAGTCTGGCTCCAACTTTTATTTTCCTTCAGTAGTATATAATTTTCTATTACTGCTAAAAGAGAGAATTTAAAGTTGAAGAGCCTTTATCATCATTCATCAATCACTTTGGTTCCTTTCCTTAATTTCCACATCTGTCACTACTGTTGATAAACTAGCCCAATATGGAAGTGAGAATCTTGCAATAATAAGGAATATAGAAAGAATGGTTAGGTAAGGACAATAAGAAATTTTTCTGCACCAGTGGAGGTGGAGATGAGGAAGATGCCATTGTTCTTGTAAAAACTATATAGTAAATACCATATCATATTTCATATCTAATATACATTATATAACACAGAATAATATCATTATTATTATATTATTCTTCTCTTATTAATGACCTAACCTAACTACTTTATATCCTCACATAAAATGCAAGAGATGAACAATTTGTCACCTGTTAAGGCCTAAAACTTAATCGATCAACTAAGCACATATATACTTTCACAAATTTAGCAGTCATCCTTAGACAAAAAAAAAAAAAAAGAAATCTTTTGCTGAGATTAATAATAAACAGAAAAAAAGGTGGATTCAATGTCTGATGAGGCATCATGACTATGCTAATTAAATAATACTACATGTTGTTGATAAGCTTCGATTCTTCAAAGTGATTATCACTGGATTGTATATATTCAGGTAACACTAATAGGTCTGATAAAGAGAGGTTTAGGTGATGATTTATTTTCTTCCAAAGGCTTTGGGGTGGCAAGTGTGAGCTCTAAATCGGCTGATTCCGCATCTGGAGTCGATGGTTTCGATGCATAATTAATGGAAGATTTAGGCTGCTGTAGCCAAACGGGCACCACCTGATGACGGCCTTGTGAAGTTGATTGACCTTGATGAAGATCATCGGTTGCTTGATTACTTGAAGTAAAATTTTGTTTTGTGTAGTCTACCAGAGGAATTGCCGCATCATGGTGACTTGAATATTGAGTAGGAACAGAATCACTTTGCTCGGAATTAAATCCTTTAACATGGTGACCACCAGCCATACTGTTCCTGACCTGTTGGTACCAGAAATATATAAATTTGAATCAGTTGATGATTCAGAATTGAGAATATATGATGAACAATGCTATAATATTGGTACCAAATCGAAGAGGCTTGAACGTCGCTTCTTCTTGTTGAGAGTAGCCTGCCGAAGGAAATACTTTTGAGCATGACTAGCCACTTGGGTTGGAGTTCTTGTAGTCACAAAGTTTCTAGAGATGCCCCTCCAATCTCCCCTCCCCAGCTTTTCAAGCCCGATCAAAAATATTCGATGCTCCTCTTCCGTCCATGGAACTCCTATATTTATTAACAACTTTGTTGAAGATAATTATCAAGTATAAATATATTCTAGCTAGAGTTGTATTTTGCTGAGAAATCAGACACAGGATATTTTGCTGAGAAAAATGAAGAAATTAATGGAAGTCATTGGTTGTTGTGTGTTATGAAAAAAACTCACCTTTCTTTCTCTCCTGAGGACGACCACCCATGAGACCATCAGACAGATAGCCCAAGGCAGTTTTATCTTCATCTATGGAAACTAGAGGAGAAGACAAGGAAGAAGAAGAGGGTGAAGAATGTAGTGAGGCTGAAGCTGAAGGCACACAGTCCATGCTAAAGCTCTTCTTCATGGCAAGAGAAGACGAAGAAGAAATGTCAAGTTGAACACCAAAAAGCCGAAGGCCAGAAGCAGGAGTTCCTCTGTAAGAATTGCAGGTCCTTGAATTATGGCCAATGATCCCACAATGTGAGCACTTTCTGCCCATTTTCACCCAGACAGAGCTCAATTACTTTTTAGACTAACAACCAACACCAAAAACTAACAAAATTAAACAAAGAGGGAAAGAGAGCAAGTAGCTTAATTATACGTTGCTGACATATATGATAAATGATGGGCAAGGTGGGTTTTACGAAAATGAATGGATGCACACCAAGAGAAGATGATTGGATGGATATACTTTATTATTTTCTTACTTTTCCAACTTGATTTCTAAACAAATCCAATACCCTTTTCTCTCTCTTCACACCATTCAATTCTGTATTATATACTTATATATATTATAACAAATATCTCTTCGTATACAAAGTTATGAAACAGGTTTCCATTAGTAAGCAGATATGTATATTTCATGAAACACATTACATTTGAATATGTATGAACCACTTAAATACAATATTTATATATATATGAAAGGTAGTTTTTTTTCCAAGAATTTCTAGACATGCTCAACAGATTGTATAAACAATTGTGTATATTTGTAGAAATACACAAACAAATTAACACGTATATGGTCAAGAATCAAGATGGACGGAGGGAGGGGGGGTCAAGGAGGGTCAGTTGACCCTCCTTGACTTTGAATTTTTTTCATATATATATATATATATGAAATTAAAATATTTTTTTAATTTTTAAAAAAATCCCACAAATACATTTAATATATTATAAAATGAATTTTATATCTATTATTTCATTGCAAAGAACAAAATGAAGAAAGTTTGTATATCTTTTCATATATTTTATAAAATAAATATCATTTCTAAAATTTGTTTGTCAAAATAAACTACTATCAATAATTTTATGTTTCAATATTTCTTACTTAAAAAAAAATCATATTTTATATATATATAGTTTACAACCCACAACGATGACCCCCACTTAATTCGCGGATGCTTAGATGGTACTGAATCGAACCTAAGATTGTTCGTCTATTAATATTATCCCCAATTCACTTCAACCATCTAAACTACTCACAAATGGGGTCAAATCAAAATATTAAAGTTAGGAAAATATATATATAATTCTTATTTTGATGCATTATTTTAAGAGTTCGAAACATAAAAGTGAAATTACAACAAATGTTATAATATTTTACTATAAATACTCATATTTTTTTATAACTTATACCCAATATAATATTTATTATAAGTTTATTTAAAATTATATTATTAAGTATAATTAACGTCTTGACCTCCTTAGAATGAGTCTCTAACTATATCTCTAGTCAAGCCATCGTTATTAGTATTATAGTATAGCAGAAGAAACGACTTGTATATCTTATTTAAAAACAAAAATAAATTAATAGCAGTATGTATAAAAAAAAAGACTAGATCCTCCAATGGTGTTGTAGGTGGGTAGTTAGATGACTTGAGAAATGGGACAAGAAAAATGAGAAGTTTGAAAGTTGAAGTTGATCAACCAACTCCTCTTTCCTGGGAATTTCATTAAAATTTCTTTCTTTCTTTCTTATGATCAAGGCAAAACCATGAAAGAATGTGAGCAGACTTTACTTTGAATGTTTCAATTGAAATGGCACGTCGTTGAATTCTGTGAGTCAAGTTAGAATATAAATACAGAATTTTTTACATGCTTTTATGTTTATGTATCTCATTTGACAAATTAAATGTTCATTTATATACATATCTCCAAGGCATGCAATTCACCATGATTCTTCATCCTAAATATTTACAAACTGATATGATATTAAACTAACACTAATAAAGTGATTGACATCTCACATCCTTTGTCTTTACCTTATATTATAATTCAAACTTTTGGTAAGATACCATTTTCATCAATCAGAATCTGGGACTAATGAGAGAAAAGAAATGGGGAATAAGATATTCTCTTTCCCATAAAAGTAAACCTAAATATGAGCAATCAGAAACATTGATGGAGACTCAGATTTAATATTTATTGGATACAGATGATCTCACCCAACTACCTATTGTCTTGTTAGGGCCAACAAGTTAAAGATAATATTAAACTAATGTGTTTATTTAATAATAATCCTATGTATCAAAGAGGCCAAGTTGAAGAATTTGTTACCTCTCTGGCTCTCTCTCATTTGGCATTATCATAGAATCGAATCTTCCTTCCATCACAGAAAATATAATTAATTTATCTTTCCCACCTTGTTTGACTATATTTTATAGTACTCCTTTGAGAAGTGCTTAATATTGTATATGATAAAATTTTAATTTGGCACTTGATTTTAGACCACTCAATGAGGTTTTCTCATACCCACTTAAGAATATAATTTCCTCAAAATATAGATGATTTTCATTACTTGCAGAGGAATAAGTCATCTACAGCATGTACTTAGGGATGTACTAATAAATTTTATTACAATAAATTTGCTGGCAGGTTGATTAATCAAAATCATGCTTTTGAGAGGCATCAAATTAGAGAAAAGAAAATGGGTTATTAAAAGAGTTAATGTTTGATAAGCTTTAACATAAGCTGAATTAACCAAAAAAGCACAACACTTTAAAAGAACCAATAATGGAGAGGAAGAATGGTAGCTTTAACATAAACTGTTGATTTGTTTTTAGCAATTTCCTACAGATTCCATGATGATAATGAAAAGACAGAGTCAATGATAAAAAGCAGCTGGGGAATTGGTTCACTGATTGCCACATCTCTAACTTTGAGCTGAATGGCCCAACCCAAGAGATTATTGGGACATGGAAATTTCATAAGGTTTATCCTTAAATCACATAATTCATAGCGATGTTGATTGTGGTGGCGCCCATTTTTACTACAACTCTGATATTGAGGTCAAGCTGAGCAACTACAACCTAATTCCTCTCCATCACCACTATCCCCTCTCAATAATTGAATCAAACAAGCTTTTTCAAAAGATGCTAATATGAATATTTATCACTATGCTACTTCAAATTAATTGGTCTTTGGGTAAACATGAAAAGAGAGTAAAACCACTTCAAGTTTGAGTGTTGAAATTTAAAGAAATGGGCAAGACCACCACAAAGGTCACATTCAAAGCATTAGCATTACCACTAATTACACAAGTAGCAAGCAAATGCTTATTTATTCTATTTGCATCTCATTAAATACTATGGATCAATATCTAGCTTCATCAAGCCAATTATTATACTCAAAACATCGAAAAGTAGGATTACATCTTACATCACAGAACATAATTCCGTTTTAGAACCACAATATTGTTGAATGTCTAATGTACAACCACTTTCCTATCCTTAAAGAGTAATATAATGTCCATGATTTTGAAGCAAAGATTAGTTTAGACATGATGGGACACAATGGGGTAGTGGGGTTGCTTGAAAGTTGGCACCATGGCATGGCTGCTAAGCAGTGAAGACTAAAAGAGGAAAAGTTCAATGAAACTGAAAGAAAGTTCTTACCCAGAAAAGGAAACCTGCCATATGTTCCATATCTGGATCCCCCTCAAAAGCAGATTGTTCTTCAACTTACATGAATAACAAATCACACAGATAAGACTGGCTTTTCAAAGCATCAACTAGTAGGAAGTTACTTTCAAGTTGCTGCTAGCAAGAAAAATTTTTATGAACTGATTTCAAAGGAGTTCACAAAATTGGACCATCTACTGTTAATTAACAACAGAAAGCAGATCAAGCATACTCGATATATAGTAATAGACGAGAAGATGATTGGTCAAACAAAGACAGTGCCATTGAAGAAAAGACCATGTATATTAATATCAGTTTTGTTCCATAAACTCAAAAAAGCATAATTTGCTTTCAACATCTTCATAATTAAGATTTCACAAACATTTCAAGTGTTTTTTTTTCCCTGGGTAACTGATACAAGTTGATCCTCTATGAGGAACTAAACCGGAAGTTGCTCAATGCCTCTCAAATCTATACACTTGTCTACAGCCTGTTCATCGATAAATGCCAAGCAAAAACTGCAAAAAAATAGACCCAAAGCACTCACTCAAGTTTGAACTAAACTTACAGCTTTGGTAACTTTTACTACCTTAGAAACACTGAAGTTCAAATTCCAGTTAAACAATTTGTAGGACGAGAAAAGAAAAAAAAATCAAAGGTGAAGATGCAAAAGTTACTATTACATGCCTTCATAAACCACTCCATTGCCTAAACTTGCATATTCCACGGCGATTTTCTGCAAAAGAATCACGAATAGACTGCACCATTGAGCATACGGCAGGAACATTACTCAATTGCTCATCCTGTTCCTGCGATACAGGTTTAAATTTCTCAATGACTATTTGAAGAAATAATTTTTGAGCGTGAGAGTGAGTGACAGATATAGTACCACTTCAGTAAGACGTTCTTCAAAACCCACATTATTCGCATCAACAGGCATAAAAATCTTTCGATATGCCATTCTCAAACTCTTAATCTAGATCCTTGCTCAGAAGGAAAAAAATAATAATAAATGAGAGAAATAAAATGATTTTTACGGTCAAATAATTGATAAATAGAACATAATGATGTCAAAAAAATTTCTCTTTGTATTAACGCTAGTAAATACAAGCAAGAAACATCACATCGGCTAAAAGAGGAAAAATTTACCATAATGTTGTGCTCATACGGAATGGTTTCACAAAAAAGTCCAAAGAAAAATAGAGCAGTGAAAAAGAAGAGACTAACAGGTAATTAAATTAAAGGTTTACATTTCATCCACAACTACATTTCTTGCACACAACATCATTATTATCTTCCCAAATAACACTAACATACTCAACCAAGATTGAAGATGAGACCTCAGCTTTCTGAAAGACCCATAGGGCATCTCACTTCCGGGGCATATCATCATATAAACATTTACAAGCACCAACCCTCATATCAACTGAGACACAATAACGTAAAAAAATACATGGGCTAAACTAAACAACATAAACATGCCACCGTGATTAATACTTAACTCATCTATGTTTGAATCTGACAAAATGGTGCCCATTTGATATGGCACTACGGTTTGCACAGAGAAACATCAAGTCTAATCAACTATTCTATGACATTTTTGCTAGCATAATGTTTAATTATAAACTGTAAAACTATAAACTACATTCAGTTAAGTTGGGGAAACAATTTGCAAAAACCTTAATTCTTTCCATAATGACCAACAAAATCTCCAGGGAATCTAACTCCTAAACTAATGATTATCACTACCCCATATTCATAGCTGTCATTTATCTTTTCACATACATTATTCAGCCTATAACAGGTTCCTTTCCATAGGTTCCATTATATGCCAACATGAGAAAGAAATGCTATAACAATGGTAAAGAAGATAATAGTTTTATAAATGAAACATACTAAAATATAATTACAGTCAGAAAATGCCAATCATCTTTCATTTTCTACAAATTATGGGAAGGCCTACATTAACAAGAAAGAGGAAATTTCTATGTCCATATTTATAAAATTATGGACTATTTTGTAGCTACAATGGAGCCATCAAAATTAAAGTTCAACAAGTACCAACCTCTGAGACTGTGAATCCACGACGACGAAGACCTTCCAAATTTAAACCACGAAGCTCAGCTCTTTCTCCAGCTACCATCGTATACTGGGGGACATCTTGTGAAACCTTTAGGCATAAGACATGCAGAACAAATTTATTTTGTATGATAATAATTTTTTTTTTTTGGCATTTTCAAAGAATATGTCCTAAAGTCAAGTAGAAAGAGCATAATTGCACTGCTGGAGGAAAATGTAACAAGTTCCTTAATTTTTTTTTCCCTTTTTTAGGCAAAGTTGTATAATACAAAATCCGTGAAACCTCCATTTGAGAAATAGACATCGATATTGCCGCTCAATTTGGCTTGAAAACATCCATATTGGAAACTACAATTGATGCACAATCCTCATCATAAAGAGAAAGAAGAGAATGAAAACTTAAGGCCAAAAGAAAGGATCATACCACAGAACCCCCACCAATGAAAGAAGATGAGCCAACACGGCAAAACTGATGAACAACAATTGCTCCTGCGGTGTGAATATAGTCCTATATATCCAGCACTTGAATCAACTTGCATATCAGATAAGGCATCTGAAGATGAAAATATTGAAAATGCTGTCTCTATCCCAATTATGAAATAAATTTAGAACTTACTTCCACAATAACATGACCAGCTAGAAGAGTATTGTTTGCAAATATGTTACTGTTGCCTATCTTACAGTCATGGGCAATATGACAAGAACCCATGATAAGATTGTTATCACCAATGACCTGATTAACTTATTGTAATTAGAATATGGATATAGCCTAAACTTCAAGAAAAGGGTTATGTGTTCAAAAAAGAAAACAAAAATTTATAAACCCACCTACCGTTCTATCACTTGATTTTGAAGATCGGTGAATTGAAGCATGCTCTCTGATCTCATTGTTGTTTCCAACATCAAGGAAACATTCATCCCCTGGCTAAAAGCATAAAGAATTGATGTTAGTAGCCTGCAAACCTCAAATAAGTACATGCACAAAAGTGCTACCTTTAAATATTATGATGCTGATGATCATAGTGACAAATGTAATGAGAACATCCAGTTCTCTGGGTGGCAATGATGTGCATTGCAGAATCAGTTATATTGGCATCAATGCAGAGGGTTTAGTTGACAAGTTAAAGTTCTATTAGTGCACACACCCAAATAACCAATTTCTAATCACGCACCAAAATAGATCAGTTAACATCCATACTGGTAGGAGTGAACCTTGTATTTCATGTCCTGGCATTTGACACCAACCACAGCATGGTGCCCAATAATGTTATTGCACCCTAAGACAGTCCGCCCAGGAAGATTGTCACCAACTACAGCACCACTGCCTGACAAAGTTCAAATCCTTACATATGGTAAAATGATCAAGAACAGAAACCATATGTTTCCGAAAATAAATAAAAAAAGGTGAAACCAAAATCATAACTCACGTCATCAAAATGCAGTGCTCGCCCAATTCTGTATTTCCAAAAATATGGCTTGCAGGATACAATTGACAACCGTTCCCAAGCCTTGCAGAAGACCCAATGGTACAAAACGGACCAATTGAAACTCCCTGAAACACAAAATGTATCTCTCAAAAAGTCCAAATATCATTCAAAAGTAAACCTCCATTCAAATAGCTTGATTAATTTCGACCAACACTCTTAAAAACTGATAAAACAAACTGCAGTGGTCAACTCTAAAGAGCTTCTCTAGAGCAGATGCCAGTACCATAAAAGGTGCAGAACACTCTACGAATTGCAGAAGACAACATTGTCTAGCAGAATTCATAAAATTGTCAATACTCATGTCCAGAATTCAACCTGAGAAAATTTAATAACTCTATACTTTAAAAATATAATAAAAATTTAAAATTTAAACATCATTTTGCTCGCTTTCATGACCTCACTATACGGTATCAAAAGAGAGTTTAAAAAACGAACAATAGCACGTATCCAGTATCCCAAAAATGATAACAATAATAAAACAGGCCGGCATCATTGAAGTGAAGGCTCTCAACACAAAACAATTAATCAATAAACCAGAAAGACAATATCGCGTAAAAGGGTAGAATTTTAGACTGCTACACGTGTAAATGACCGGATGAATATGAGGTGAGTAACAATTGAGAAATCTAATTCATCGCTATGGAATGGTGCTAACCACCGGTAGCATAGAAATGAGTAAGCTCACCAAGTTTGGCAGCTTATCACATCAACCAGTTCATTATAACTAAAAATATAAAGCATAATGACTTGAAGAATTAACAATTGAGAGAAGTAAAGTGAAAGGCAGCACACCTGACCAATTATGGCATTTGGATGAACAACGGCTGTAGGGTGAATGAAGCTACTAGCCTCCTTCTTCTCCGCAGAAAAACCTGTTATAAAATAAGTAAAAAAAAAAACATTCAAAAAGTTCCATCATTCAATAAAATAGCAAACAAACAAAATTAAAGAAAAAAGAAGGTACTTAAAAGTAAATATTAAGAAATAGGGAAGAGAAGGAGGGTTACGTGGGAGTGTTGTGAAGGAGCTCTGAAAAGAGAAAATTGAGAGGGAAGAGAGAGATGGTTTTCGAATTTTCAAGAATAAGCTCATGGCTCTGTCCGTTGCTGGGAAGTCAGACTCATACCTCTTCTTTCACTTCACTTTTTATGCCAGCAGCTTCGTGTAAATTGCCTTATGTTTCGTACTATATGTTGGGCAGATCCTGGCCGTGCATATTCCGACAGTGTTGGACAAATTTTAGCCGTTGGATTATGTCTAACTTTTGTCGACGACACAATTTCACGAACTTTTTTTTGACAACTTATAATAATAACTCATAATTGATCGATTTGTAAATTGATCAAATGTATTCTATTTTACCAATTACGAATTACTCAATTACGTGTCATATTGAAGTTATGAAAGAGAGTTTGTTGACCCATATTTATTGTTCTTATAAACGAAATGCAAGATTTTTAAAGATTTTTAACTTAAAATTTATTATTTAAATTATGGACACAAATTTTTAACCATTGATCTGTAATAATTCATCGGTTTAAAAGTAAATAAGATGACAATGAATATAACCACCTCCAACTTTCGTCTAATATCAATTAGATTACAATTTAATTAGTGGACAAGAATTTATATGTTAATTTAAATCATAAATTTAAGATAAGTATTTATTTTAGTTTAAATTTCTTAATATATAGCAATATAGTGTCTCTTTAATGTAAAATTATGATACATGTAATTTATAGCCAAAACAAAAGGAAAAATCTTGAATAATCCTGTGATATCAAGTGGTTCTCAGGTGGGAATATTGACTAATAATCGTGAAATAAAGGGGTTGTGGCCGGAGGAGGGTCGGAATATGTCGTTTACTCTTTTTTTTTAAAAGAAAGAGTTGTAGATGTAGTTAATTAGGTAGGAATGATTGAAAATTGGAAACTGCAATGCTGAGGAAGATAAACCCATTCAGGTTCCAGTATTATATGAGGAACCCCATGGATGGAAATGCTGAAGTGGTCTATTAGTTATTGAATTGAAGCGACACATTGGCCATCAATTCCATGTATAATCAAGAGAATGAAACAACGTGAAGTTTATCTTTCTACAGAAAATAAATACAAAGTTTGGTTTCACATGATAAACAGGCAGTTGATGCCAAACATTGTGTTGAAATATCATGTGTGGATGCCTTTTTACATTACTTTCCACCTACAATCCCGAAACTTTATATAACAAAATGGCAGCAGGCTTTCTTCACTCTCCGAATGACCTACCCTTTCGCATTCCATGGGTCAACTTTCAAGTTCCTTCAAAATCAAGATTGGAGTAAAGCAATGTTGATACTTAGTACTGCTGTTGATGTTCCCATGTTTCTATCCTCATGCTTTCTGCTGTTTCAGATGCGCCAGGAAACTCACGTGTCACTTTTTGAATTCATGATAATGTCCCCTTCCAACACCCGAAGCACCTTTAAGAAAGATTGTATTGAAGAAATAAGTTTACTCGTATGAAGGTCTTAAATTCTTTACTTTCAGAACAAAGTTATAAACAATGGTAAGGGGTTTTCTTCGGAAGCATCATTAGAAAGGTGACATTAGAAAGGCGACTTCAGTAACGAAGCCTGCAATTGTCCAACTATTGGTAAGGTTGGATGCTTAGTCCTAAGCTAAGGTGAACGGTCCAACAGAAACTGTAGTCAATATAACATACAATTAGAACCTTACAATTGCTCAAAGTTAACTTGAAGAGAACTTTTTGTGAAAAAAAATAAATAAAATTGTTCCCTCAAGATTGCTGAAAGTTATGGCTATGCAGATTATCTAGCAAATAATCGCTGAAACAACTTCAAGAAAGTCTTGATAGTACTCTGGTTCTAGGCTAAGCATTGTGAACTAATTTTTTGGCAGGTATAATTTTCAAAATATTGTATGAAGGGCTTTTGCAAAGGAAATCTACTCGTTCTGATTTCTTTCAGCAGATTTTGGCTTGATGATCAAAGTATGGTCTGGAACTTCATTTTATGCAAAGCAAATATTAGTTAATAGATTACTAACCTGTGACATACGAGGCCTTTTGTGAGGATCCCGACGGATGCAAAAGGAGGCACATTGCAGCATGCCATAAACCTCTCCCTCTGAGTAGCATTTGCTTAAGCGAGGGTCAACCAGTTCGTCAATGGCATGTCTTAGTAGTAAAGGGCGTGCCTGTTCCAATATGAAAATATAATAAATCGGTCATGTAGTACATCAGATTAAGTTTAGTCAATTTAAAAAAATGTAAATTCCCTTGGAGAGACTAGATAAATTGGAAGACAATTTTTGAATCTCTTAAAACTCCAATATTTAATCTATCTTTCAAAGATCATGTTCTACTTTCACGAACATATATAAGTGAAAACAGGAAACAGTGGTCCAACTCATACCCATTCGGTGAGGCACTGCTGACCTTTGGGCCTATTTAAATCCATAGCTTTCCTTCCTGTAATGAGCTCCACTAATACTACTCCAAAAGAGTAGACGTCAGCTTTTTCCGTGATTTGACCACTTTGAGCATATTCTGGAGCTAAATACCTACACAAAGGAGAATAATCTGAATTTGATTATCATGCTATGCAAGTAAAATTGCTAAGAGAAGAACCGTCACATTGTTTTACCCAAATGTTCCTATTACTCTTGTTTCCACTCCCAAGTCTCCATCTGGTTGCCACCTTGCTAATCCAAAATCCCCAACCTGAAGTCAAATAGTTGTATGTCAGTTCCAACATCTCCTATTGATACAAATAAGCAATGCAAAGGCACATTTTTACGGAAATATTAATCAACAATGAAACTTGAACGCATGATGTATCAACTATCAAGGACAACACGAATTTGTAATCAGCATATTTGATTTTTGCTCAAGGGGAGATGGTAAGCGCATGACATACTAATGGTTCAAAATCATGAGTGACAAGAATATTGTTAGGGCGCATATCACGGTGGACAATACAACCCACTCTACATTCTTCGTGAAGGTATCTCAACCCTCGAGCTGCTCCAACAGCAATTTTTCGCCTTGCAGACCATTCCAATGGTTCTCGATCACGTCCTGCAAAGTCCCAATTCTGCTATTAACTTGCTTGGCCACAAAAAGTATATTCAAGGCACACTATAGGTTATACACAATACAGTCCAAATTTCAAAACCAGTTCAAGAAACTCTTCTTAAGAAAGAAACTGTTTCCATGAAAAACAATTTTAGTAAATTATTTACACACTTTTGAGAAATTTACAGAAAACTTATTTTTTAAAAGGCAGCAGAGTGAGTACATAATTTACATTTATAATTCCTAATAACAGGGGCAAGACTTTGTCAGCAACAGACCCCCTGCCCCCACCTACCCATAAAATAAAAGTTCAGTGGAAGGAAAAGACCCTTTAGAAACATGTATGGTATGAACTTATAAGGTATTCTGGTAATAATAAACAAAAGCTTTAGTTTTGGTTAAATTAGCATGTAGTATAGGAATGGAAAGTCAATCCAGAAACTGGAGGAAAGTTATAACACAATCCTTCCATTTCCCTCTACCCCACTCTTTTCCTTCCTGCCAAAATCAGTGCAAATCATAACAAAAATTAGGATAGAGGAAACTTACCATAAAGATGAGAATCCAAAGACCCATTGCAAATGTATTCATAAACCAGCAATCTCCTTCCATCTTCCACACAGTATCCAATCAGCATCACAACATTACGATGTTGTGCGCAACTTAAAACCTCAACTTCTGAGCAAAATTCTTTATCACCTTGCGAACTTGCCAATTTATGTTGCTTGACAGCAACAACCTGGCCATCTGGTAAGACACCCCGGTGCACAGAACCAAATCCACCTTCAGCCAAGAAATTTCTTTGTGAAAATTTATCAGTAGCAAGCTCCAGTTCAGCATAGGTGAACCATCTTGGAGGATTTCCAAATACGGGTGCCTTGTGTTGACATATTGAGCATAATGGAGGAGGGCCTAGCGGTTTATTTCGGGACAATGAAACTGCCTCTCTCACACTTTTGCTCAACTTTAAATCCAGCCTATAATTCAGTACACCAACATCAGGTTCTCGATTCAGAGTAGATAACTTCTCCAACAGTAATTCATATGTGGAAGTCAGAGCTGGATCATTGGTTCTTTGTGAACTTCCCTCCAAATGTTTTAAGGATTCACCACTAGAACTGAGAGCCTCACTCATCCATGGCTGGGAACATGAGCTTGTAGAAGGTGGACCCACACTTTCACCATCTGTGTCACTATCAGGGTCAAAAATAATTTGCCTTTCTTCATTGATAAATGAGCACTCTTTCTTCAGGTTTCCATAAATTCCAGAGATAGCAAATGGTGAGGTCCCTGGATCTGAGCTTGATATTGACGAGGTTCCAATATCTGTCACAGTGAATGATGACTCTTGCTCTGGACTACTTGCAGGAGTCACAAATGGCCCCTTGATCATGTTAGTTTTCAAACATTTTGAAGATACCTCTGAATCAAAGGACAATGGGCAAGCCACTTGAGATTCAATTGCTGGTGATCCAACCAAATTCAAACGAAGAACCTTTGGCTGAGATCGTTTCATAACCACGACATTGCATTGCAGCTCGTCCATGCAGCATTTCTTCTCATGTTTCAGCTGTCTGCCAATAATTATAAATAGTGATAAATTTGAGCAAAATGAAGAAATGGGAAAAACCAAACTTCTGGGTTGGTAGTTTTTAAATATTAAAACTGCTGGCCTATGACTACATTAAGAAATCAACAGCCAGATAGCAAAGTGCTCATAAAACCATGCAGTACAGTAAGTACTAGTGTTTATGGTATGTCATGTAAGAAAATGAACAAGGTTTTGATAATAATTATTACTTATCCAAAATAACCCAGTTTGATTGAGCTTTCTTGGCTTCAGCAGCCACAACTCCACAGGGCGAGCAAGTAACAATTTTTACCCTGACTTTTATCTGTTAAGAAAGAGAGATGGAAACACTTAATACTAGTTGGGCAGTCTATGAGAACAAAAGTTTAAAAAATAATTATTGCAACTAACCTTCTCTGGGTCATAAACATCATGTAGCTGATGCATCATTTGGGAGCATGAGTCTACAATATCATCCTTCTGATCTGAACTGGTTCCTGAGAGGGACCTCCTGTGAGCAGTGGTGCAATCACTGGTGAATCTTGAAAGCCCCCAAACCTTTTTACCTGGAAAAGTATTGTCCTCCCATCAGTTATCAACATAAGATACCCTAAAGTCAATATAACCAGGCAGAAATAGAAGAAAGAAAAACAAACTCAGGGGACCTAAACTGCAATGCTGGAGCATAGTCTATTTATATGTCATTATGGATCATCTGATTTGTTGACGATCAATATTATATGAGCATTCCAAATGTGTGAAGCAACCATGCATAATAAAGAAAGAGGTATGGTCAAGAAACTCCTGGCTGCGGAGTGCATGTTCACAAGAAGTTCAAATGAAATTTAACTCAAAATGAAGAGAAGAACAAGTAACGGCCTTGCAGCTTCATCAGGATGCTTCATTTTCAACAACAATTCAGTTCTTCCATGCTGTCCTAAGATCTGGAAGGACACTTTTTGCTCTACCACCTTTTTTTCAAATAAATTATTGCTAGATGCCATGAAGCTCTTAATTATAAATCCTTAAATTCACAAGGAATTCTCAGGCAGGTGAAATAGAATTACTGTCAGCAAGGGACCTTAATGTTGAAGACATAATCAGTAACAGTGTAACACGCTTAGGAAAAGCTTCCACAAGAATGAAAAGAAGCAGTACAAATCAAAACAGAATGATTCACAAATTTAAAGCAATTAAGCAAAATTGCAGCCAAAGAACAAGCCAAAAGACATTTCAACGATATACCATCAGAATTTCTATACAGAGTGAGAATTTTGAGGGTAAAACAAAAGATTGAGAAGATTACCCGAAGGAAGAGCAGGGATAACCACCAGAAGCTTAATGCAATCACCAGGTTGAACAACATGAGTCAAAGCCCACACCAAAGCAGTTCTTGGGATCTCCTTTGATGCTTTTACAGCAACCACCACTACCTTCCCCACCAACTCTCCTAAACCCTTCTGTTTCATTTCCAAACACCAAAAACAAAAAAAAAGCTCACCTTTTTCACCACAATTTATAGACAAAACCCATCAAATTTCTTCTTGAACACCAAAACATTGCCTGATTACATCAATGAACACATGCTCGCTGAAAACCAAGATACTTTTACAGGTGCCCAAGCGAAAAGCTAAAGAGCTTCAATGAAAAGAAAAAAAGAGTGCGTGCATTTCAAGGCACTTTTAACAAATTGAGTACAGTTCTTTCCGTTAAAAGGGACGTGTCGAAACTCTAAAAACAAAGCCACCACATACATACAATACAATACAATACAAGCTCTCAAACAACTTTGGAGACATGAAAACCAATTTCTGTACTCTTTCAAAAGCAATACAGGCATACTTTTTTCTTCTTCATGTTACAAGCGTGAAGTCAAATAAAGTTAGAAACAGAATTCGATTCTGCGTGAGTAAAGCTTTGTTTTGGCTTAATTTGGACTACTCGTTATATGATTCTCCTCCGGCTTACGCAAAATTACAAGAGATTAGCGCCAAAGAAACTTAAAAGAAGAGCAGGAGGAACAAACAAAACGACAAAAAAGAAACGGCGGTTCAACTAAATGACACCTGCTTAAACCAAATATGTCTAAACAATTAGATATGAATGATTGGAGGTTGCAGTGAAGTTTGCTCAAAGGTGGACTTTTAATGAGAATATGCCATGAAATTTGCTTAATTATAGATATAAAAAGGGAATGGGTAGGTGTTAGAGATGAAGAAAATTGAAGCTAAAATCTAAAAAGTTTGTTATTAGTCCACTTGCTTTCACTATTTTTCACATGTTAGGCATTGACAAACTATACGTTTCCATCACCATTACCGCATATATCTCATTTCATACTGTCGGCTGCATCGCAGGATAACTTTGTCCTCGACAAAAGTTCTGGGTAAGTCACCACCGTCCGACCATAAAGGCCAATGGTTAACAGATGTACCGTTACAAACTAAGCTAATTACCGTTCATAAAAATATGGGTGATTTGATATGAGATTATATGATTGAATTATTGGAGAACCAGATTTTTATTTGCCAAGTTGTATGAAGTGGATGTGGATCGGACAGTTGCACATTTAATTTCCTGAAAATTAAGCTACGTTTGCTTTCTAGCAGCGTGCCTTTGACACTGTGTATAATTGTCGGACTGTTTCAATTAGTTTTTGTTTTATTCTTCTTTAATAATGGCAATGACCCAACTTGGTATATTGAGAGGCCAAATCAACCACACCAAGACATACACATTTCGAGAACTGATAACATCAATACAAAACTCTTATCTAAATTTTTT
>WYDK02000014.1:3629937-3646432 GCA_009867345.2 Toxicodendron radicans
TATACTTCTGTTCTTATAAAAATATAGGTCATTTTGATATGATGTTCATGTTTGGTTTTTTCATTTTATACTGTATAAATTATATAATTTGACTGATGGATGATGATACAAGAGGCGAATAAGGTTTGATTGGAATCTGTAATGTATCTGTCTGTCCGCATTGAGTCTATTTGTTCCATTTGCCTGTAAAGCCAAAATTGAGGTAATGTTTGTTACAACATTGCTGCAATGAAATAAACAAGCTTGTCTGGGGAACATTGGAGATTGAAGCTATGGAATAAGCTGCTTTACCTGATTCTCTGTCTCTTATCTGTCTTAATTTGTTCAGGGTAATCTCTCTTTCTGTTATTATGATGCTATGAAGAGAATAAGAAAATACATTCTGGCGTTGGAACATGAATTGACTATGTGGTTGAGTGTATGAGAATGGGATCATTACACAGAAAAAACTTTTGTGTTACGGATGCACATACAGCCAATTAATAGGGGTGCATCCAGCCAATTAATAGGGCGCATGTACATCACGCCCAATGACATAATTCACCTTTATTGGTCGGTTGTATGTGTATCTGTTGCATTTATTACTCGGTTGTATGTGTATATGTTGCATGAAAAGACTTTTTAGGGGAGATATATTCTATATTGCAGCACGGTTAAAGGTTTGAGGAGTCTTTTTGAACGATGTGGTAGCAGTTCTGTAATTTGTAATTGTACCGGTACTGCTGGCTAAAAACTGGTAATGTAGGATCGCATGGTATTAACTCCAATTCTGTAATTTGTAATTGTATCGATCCTGTTGGCTAAAAACTGGTAATGTAGGATCCCATATGGTATAACTCGGAAGACTTTCGATCATTCTTCTAAATGATTATATGATCATACTTAGGAAAATGCTAAACAATTTTTATTTTTTAAAAAAAATTATGAAAACTGATGAGAAAAGGGAGTAATTTGACAGAATTGCTTGGAGGAGTTATTTATAGAGCAAAATCCGCAGACTAACCTCCCTCTTGCACCGATCGCATTTGTCACCATTAACACAAATGAAGTGTCAATTAACAAGCCAATAAAAAAATTGTGCTATGATAATGATCCTAGTAAAAATCCACCTTTTACAATAAACCTATTTTCTTATTTAATTCCATCAAAATTAAAGGAAGAGGCCCAGCTGATTATTCTCCAGTCTAAGTAGCAACCTGATGGAAAAAGAGAAAAATGAATAAACTTTCTTTATCCAATTTAAGTTTTTATAGACCCTAATAAGAGTGGTAATTGGAGGTTTATCCGACCCCTAACTTCAGGGTTTTGAGAAATTAACTGACTTGTGTGCAAGTTAATCCAGACAACCCCGGTAAAAAAAAAAAAAAAAAATCGAAGCCATCAGTATCACGTTTTATTATTGACTAAATACAAATTTTTATGAGTCTCGTATTCACTGTTGCAAATACTATGTAACGCTCCTATCAGTATCAGATACATTAATTAATTAACAGTAATTTTATGAGTTTCATATTAATTGTTGCAAATACTAATTCCATTGAATTTGTGTTCTTGAATATTATAAATGTGTTGGGTAAAAAGATTAAGGTGATCATAAATTACAGCTTTAATTTTCTTGAAGGTAACCGTTTGTTTGCATTTCAACCTTAAATCACTTCATAAATATGGTTTTAATTAAAATGTGAGATAGATGCTATATAAGAGCCTGTGTCAGGAAATTTTAATTAAGCAATGCGTCAAGCAGATTGAGATTCAGAGATGGAAAAAGACAAAAAGCACGCACCAAGTCTTTCTAAAGGATTACTGCAAACTGAAGAGCTATACCGAGTATCATCCAACTCTCTTTCTGTTCTTTTCTTTATTTATTTCATTATTTTTGTTTAACTTTTTTACCATTTTCTAATATTGTGACAGTATATTCTGGAAACGAGTGTGTACCCACGAGAACCAGAGCCCGTGAAGGAGATAAGAGATGTTACTGTTGGCCATCCAATGTATTTCTTCTTTTTATATTTTTACTGTAATAATAATGCCATTAAATATTAGCAATTAATGGAGAGTTTTTAATGTATTCTTTACACATCATTGTGCTTGGTTAATTAATTTGCAGGGCTGTGATGAGTACTGCACCGGATGCAGGTCAGCTCATAGCCATACTCTTGAAGCTAGTTAATCCCAAGAAAACAATCGAAATTGGGGTTTTCACTGGATATTCTCTTCTTTACACTGCTCTCAACATTCCTGACGAGGCTAAGGTAAGTAATCTACGTACTTTGTATGGAAAATTAAATCTAACTCTATATGAATGGAACGTATAATTAATTGCAGATTATAGCCATTGATCCAGATCGTGAAGCATATGAGATAGGTTTACCGGTGATTCAAAAAGCCAGAGTTGATGGCAAGATAGAGTTCATAGAATCAGAGGGTCTGCCAGCGCTTGATCAGTTACTAGAAAATGTAATAAAACAAGACTCAGAATCTCTTAATCTTATTAATGTTTGCCAAAATAGAAAACTCATGTTGTGGAAATAATGAAGTGCAGGGTGAAAATGAAGGGAAATTTGATTATGCATACGTGGATGCGGACAAGGCTAATTACTGGAATTACCATGAGAAGTTGATGAAATTGTTGAAGGTGGGTGGAGTATGCGTTTATGACAACACGCTGTGGGCCGGAACAGTTGCAATGGCGGAAGAGCAGGCTCCGGAGTTACTAAAAGCAGAGAGAAAAACAACTTTCGAATTCAACAAATCACTCGCGGCTGATCCTCGGGTTCAACTTTCTCATGTGCCATTGGGTGATGGCATCTCAATCTGCAGGCGTATTTACTGAAATTTCCCAACATCCTATATGCTTAATTTCCTCAACTGAGATTGCAATTTGGAAACAAAATAATAATAGTGATAATAAGTTTGACACTTCTGTTGAAAGCTTTGTTAAACCACGCCATTGTCTTTGTCTATGACAATCTCAGATTGGCTAGGAAATCACTGTAAAGTGATTCATCGTTTCTAATAATTAATAAATATATAAAATTACAAGGTTGTATTGAAATTCAGATCTTCAAATTCTGTTTTGGGATTGATCACGTCATATGTTCTTGCATGTACATGCATGTATGTATCGTTTCCTTGTTTACGTAAATTTCGGAGTTGGGTTTTGATATTATTGGTGATTGAATTATGAGCATCAGGATGAAGATAATTGTTCATTGAATGTTTCTAGATTCTGCGAATACTGATTCCCTTATATTCTCTAACGGTAACACCTTAAGCTAATCTCATGTTACCATGCGAATCTGAATTGTGACAAGAAAGTAACTCCGAGCTTGAGTCAAACGCTATACATAAAAGCAAAGTTCCAAGTACTCTATTCTTGATTGTAAATTAAGCTCTTTTCTCTCTGAAATTTTTTGTGTCAAGTTCAAGTAGATTGAGAACGATGGAGAAAGCCACAAACTCCCGATCATATATTCGTCAATATTTGCTGCAAAGTGAAGATTTATACAAGGTATCATCCAACTCTCCATTTTTAATGTTATCTTTTTTTCTCATTTTCTTGGTTGAACTTGTTCATCTGATCATTTTCTAACATTGTGGGTGGGTGTGGCAGTATATCCTAGAGACCAGCGTTTACCCCCGAGAACCAGAGCCTCTCAAGGAGATGAGGGATGTTACAGCCTGCCATCCATAGTATTTATTCTTTTCTATATACACTCTCTCATCCAAAAAAAAAATTAATGATGATCAAATTCTATGTAACAAATTAGAATAGAATCTTTAAAGAAATAGTCTGTAATCATGGATGGAGCCTCTTGGAAAAACTATAATTTGTACCCTTCTAATATGTGTTGTGACATTAGCACCCACTTAAATTTTGTTTCTTTTGATGTATTCAAAAATCGATTTTTCATGAATAATTTTTTATATATAATTTTTTTTCTTTGCCCCCATTAAAACAAAATCCTGGCTTTGTCCCCCTCTGTAATACAATTAAAAGATGAATATATAAGTCAATCAGGTAAGAAGAATAGTTACCAAAATCTGCAATTAGGATTTTTATATGTTTACAGTTGTTAATTTGCAGTGCTGGGATGGGTACTGCTCCAGATTCAGGCCAGTTAATAGCCCTGCTCTTGAAGTTAATTGATCCCAAGAAAACAATCGAAATTGGGGTTTTTACTGGATATTCTCTTCTCCTCACTGCTCTTACCATTTCGGAGAATAGTAAGGCAAGTAATCTGTCTACACAAAAAAAGATGTACTATTGAATGAAAACTAAACGCATAGTATTTATTGTTGTAATTGCAGATTTTGGCCATTGATAAGGATCGTAAAGCATATGAGATGGGATTGCCCGTGATTAAAAAAGCTGGAGTTGATCACAAGATAGAGTTCATAGAATCCGAGGCTCTTCCGTATCTTGATCAGTTACTACAAGATGTAAAGACTAAACATTTCATTTTATAAACCAGTGCGGTGTGTTTCATCTAATTCCGGAATCTATTGCTATTGCAGAGTAGAAATGAAGGGAGTTTTGAGTACGCTTACGTGGATGCGGATAAGGATAATTACTGCAAATACCATGAGAAGTTGATGAAATTGTTGAAGGTTGGAGGGGTGGCCGTATATGATAATACGCTCTGGAAAGCAACAGTTGCAATGGCTGAGGAGCAGGTTCCAGAGCCGCTAAGACCACCCAGGCAGGCTGCTTTGGAGACCAACAAATTACTTGCGGCTGATCCTCGTGTCCAACTTTCTCATGTCCCTGTAGGTGATGGCCTCACTATTTGCAGGCGCATTGCCTGAACCCCACATATTGCTTAATCGGTGGCCTAGAATAAAACTTCGATGATATCTCAATGTATTACATAAAAATTTTATATTTATATTAATCGTCTCATAAATAAATTACATTGATACAGTAATTTGTTTTCACAGTGTGCTTTTATGTGCAAATACCTGCTGTAAATCCTAATGTTATTTCATTATTAATTGTCAAGGTCTGCAAAACTTCCTAGCATTATAGCAGAGGAATGAAAGAAGAGTGTATGGTTCTAAACTAGCTACGAATGCTAGTTTCTTTTAGTCATATCAATTAAAATAACTGGACTGCGATGCTACTTATTTTGTATTTTGAAATACCATTAGTGGCTCAAAGCTTGTGCATCCAACAACTGTGAATCCTGAACATAAGAAAATAGAGTCAAGACAGTTGATGAAAAGAAAATGTTTGGTATTCATAAGAAGCTACGAGAACTCCTGTAAATTACAAGTTTACAACATCTGAAACGGATAAAATGACTGGTATGCAAGAATATCAAAATATCCTTTTTCAAGAGTTGCATCCTCCTTAAATTTAGTCCCTTAAAATGATTTTAAGTTAATTATAGAGTTTATAAGACCAGCAATTAGCCAAATAATAGCTTCATGAGGATTAGTAATAGTGCAGTATGATATATAAATCTTCATTCAGATGAAACTTCAAATTAACGCCTAGTGTCACTGCACTGCCTAGTGTCACCACACTGCATCGTCCTTGAGGCAAAAGTTTCAGCAACCAGCAGAGGAAAAGCAATAGTTGCATCACAATGCACCTGGTTAATGGTTAAATTCAGTTAGTGTTGGAAAAGAATCAGTATCATATATTTGGTTTTGTTGCACATCCTATTAAACACTAGTAGCAGAACTTGTATTTTAGCAAGATAAAATAACATGCAACTGTGAACTGGAGGTTGCATATAGTATGCTGCAAGCTATCCGATTAAAGTAATACCTTCACTGTCTTAGCAGAGCCCCGAATTTTTCCCCATGACACAGCCTCATCAGGACGAGCTCCAGAATCACTGCCATCAAACTCTTGGGCTGTATTGATGAAGACAGCATAATCTGCACCATTACGCATCATATTGGCATTGCAAATATGATGCTTAGGCAGTCCACCTCCTAAAATTATCATCCCTGTTTTCCTAGGACTTGCATGGACAGCTTCACCATTCATGGCCCTGATATCTGTTTGAAATAGGTAGTTGTTTATAGACAAAAAAAAACCCAAAACTGTTAATTATCAGCATGGAATGACATTGCAAAACTGAAGCAGAAAGCACCTACCTTGCACGACATCAATAATCAAGCCCGGGCTCCGGAAGGAATGGAAGTACAACATATCCCCCAGTGAGCCATCAGTTAAACCTGGACAAAAGACTGGAATGTTGTTCTGGAAAATATACAACAATTATATTGAATTACTATTGGAAAAGTATTGCAGGACACTATTTTATTGGCATTAAATGCACTGCAGCTTAAGTAGCATTATATAAGATTAAACTCAAATTTTGTATTGTTTGCAAACTTACATTCATGATATTCTATGTCTTAGCACTGCAACCTAAATGCCCCACAAGCAGGGGTGTTGATACTAATCAGGATACCAGCAGCAAAAGCCACCACCTAACACATTTGATTGTCCAAAGAGAATTTATGAACTTATTTTTCCCCATTAAATTGAACTTTTGTAACATATAGTTGTTGGCTTCCCCTTCAAAAGACAGTTCTGTAACATGTAAGGGGTTATGGATTACTGTCAGACATGTTTGCAGCAGAATATTCACTAAACTAAACTTGCTATAAACATTATACCTGACAGACTCAAACTTTGGAAGTGCTCATTTGTTTATAGATAAGCAAGTATATATTAACAAAATTCAGCGACTCTCTTCTCACATTGTAGAGTGAAAGGTTTTCACTTTCGTGGATAACAATTTTGAACTGCTTGAGAAGTAAAAATTCCTGACCTATAGGTTTTAGATTCTTAGATATATAAGATGTGTGTCAAACGAGACCATAAGCAAGGAAGAAATCAAAGGTTCTGAAGCATAACTCCTATTATGAAAAATTCATAAAACTAAAACTCGAAGTACAGAACAAATGTGGTTAACTGAAAGATAAAAATTATTAACAAGAACAATAATAACTATGGTTGATCATGAAGATACGAGTTGACCAATGTGCCATGAAAAAAAAGGACAGTGGCCAAAGTATTAAGCTAAACTAGATGAAATACTTGCCTTGTATGCCCAGTAAAGGTATGAACTTTCATCATTAATTTCTTTTCCCAGCCGAGCGATGACCTTAGATGGTGTCCAGGATACTTTCTACGAAACAGAGAGGAAAAGATTAATTGGGTGCAAAAAGAAATAATTAGGTGAAAGGAGGAAAGGAGATGAATAATTTAGAGAAAAACTGAAATATTCTCTTACTAGACCATCAATGCATTTTTTTAGTTTTTGTAGTGTGGTAAACTAAAACCTATACATGACAGGTGATTATGAGCATAAACAAAACCATCAGATAAGTTGCGAACAATATTTGGTAGAGGAACCTCAGTACATTTATAATACAAACCATTTACAACATGCAGTCACAACCAATAAAAGATACTGTTTGCATATTTTTATCAGGTATGAATGTGTCATCAATCTTCATGTACTCTTTTCAGAAACTCAATGGACCAGAATAGTCAAGACTCCATCAGAATTAGAACAGACATTGTATTTTCCTTTTTCTCTTTTGGTAGAAAGGTACAGTTGAAACTCACGTGCTGATATCCAAATATGACAGATTTGATAACCATTAAGACGTGAGATGCTAATATCAAGCAACAACAAAGATGATATTGAGAAATAAACACCCATAGGAGAAAATAAAGAAAACAGAAGTACGTGCATCAATAGATGAAAGATTGCAAGGATTACCTCTTCAATTTGTTCTTTCAACATTTTGTCAAAAATTGGAATGATCCAATCCTCAAATTTGCAGTAGTTCTCATTGGGAACCAACAGATTACCAATGCGATTCAATCCTTTTGACCTCAACTGAGCTCCAGGTAGAGAAAAATCACCTTTATAAGTGGGTGCAAGGCATTTTATGAGATCTTCTTCGATACCACCCGCAGTTGTGGCCACTACATGTACCTGTGATCAAATTAGAAGTAACACTTCTAAGAATATAATTAAAATCCAAACCAAGAAAACAGGATCGTTCAAAAATTGAAACGAAGTGTCGATTTGCAAACATCAATAACCATAAAGATAATCTCGACAGCATCTTATAAAAGAATTAAATCACACAGAAGCTCAAAACTATTAGCATGATCACAACAATGTGAAAACAATAATCAAGTCTTGCTTCCTTAATGTAATTCCAGCACACACAATTCAGCATAGGAAGAATAACTAGCCGCAGTGTGACTCACCATATGATGCTGAACAACATACCGCACCGTATCTCTAATCCCAGAAGAAATAAGATTCGAAGTAAAACCCAGAAACACTTTGCATCTAACTGACTCTCTATAAGCCGGGTCCTTCTCCTCGTCGTCACAGTCTTCAGCTATATCCTCATTAGAAAGCCTCCAGTCTAACTTCAACCCAATAAAAATATATAATGTTATTTTGAAGCAGGGGAAAAGAAAAAAGAAGAAAAAGGGTTTGTTGGAGGAGAAACTTACCATTTGATTAACAACTTCGATGGCGTCACCGAGATTAGAAGCTTGAAAGCCAGTAGAGAGCATAGATTTAAGAAGAAGAGAGTAATTAACACCTTGATTAAAATCATAACCCTGAATTTTAGTGCATCTGCCTTCCAGGGATTCAGACTCTTTGAAAACCGTAGAGTGAACTGACGCTAAAAGATGCTCCTCCATCGCTTTCTTTTTCCAATTAATTTACGAGAAACCACTACCACTCTCGATTCTCGAAAGGGTTTATGCCTCTCTATGGATATGCTGTTAAGAACTGGGGTTTTAGACACGTTTTCTTTTCCTTTTGTAGCTTGTTTTGATCTTATATTTATTTAGGTTTAATAACATTGACACCCCTTGAGGTTTCAATGTTCTCAGCACATACAAAATATCATTAGGTTAACAGGTAACCCACTCAGCTAGTATCCGCTCAGTCACATTTAAGAGACAAAGGTCATTTAAGTAATTTTAATTAAAGATATGAGAACATAAATTAGAGGTTGGGAAATTATATTAAATGGCACAAATAGGGGGGAATGTTGAAAACTAGTACTCTTTGGAAATCAGGAATACTATAGACACCGAAGATTGCTAACAAAATGTTATACCGAATGACATGGAATCATCTACGTCAGACTATTTTACGTGTCTATTTTACGGAACCACAGTCCAACAAATTTGGACGGCCGTCCAAAATATTGAACGAACGACCGTCCACATTTTTTAGACTATTATTCAAGAAATGTGTCCAGAATGATCATTGGACGCCCATCCATATATAAGGGACGAGCGTCAAGTAGGAATGGACGAGCGTCCAAAAACATGAACACCGGTCCAAAAGAAATTGGAATTATTTAAAAAAAAAAAATTAATCCTTACTTGGACTGCATCCAGTTTTCTTATATGAATCTTAAAATCACAATTCAAAGATCATTTTAAAACACCATATCATAAACCACAGACTGCTAAATCTAACTAATCTATCATATAACAGCATTCATTACTAAGAACTAATCTATAATATAACATTTTGAAGCAGTTGTAATGGACTTTGTAAATGAATCACTGAAATGCTGATAAAAACCATGAAAATTAATGTCACAAAACATTAACATGCTAAATGAAAAGGGAAAAAAAAATACCTGGGTTTTTTCCGCTTGAATCAGTGCTGCGTACGTTGAATGCGGTGCTGGATTCTTTAATCTTCAGTGTTGAAGGTTCTGGCAATTGGGGGTGTAGGAAGAATTCGAAGAAAACTGTCCGTTTAGTTTTTTAAGCAATATTAGTTTTTTTTTTTTTCAAAATTCAAGTTGATACTTACTTACTTGGACGGGTGTCTCAAATTTGGACGATTGTCCAAGTTAGTAAGGATTAATTTATTTATTTTTAAATAATATCAAGATTTTTTGGACGGGTGTCCATGTTTTTGGATACCCTGTCCCTTATATATGGACGGGCGTCCAATGGTAATTCTGGACATATTTATTGAACAACCGTCCAAAAAATGTGGACTCCCGTCCAAATTTGTTGAATGATCATTTCATAATATGTATAAAGTGATCTGACGTGGACGATTTCATATCATTCGGTACAACATTTCGGTAACAATTTTTAATGTCCCTCGCATTACTGCTTTGGAAAGTGTCTCAATAAATACTTAAAGAGTAATACTACATTTACATCACATTCTTACACCATTCTCTTACATCACTCTCACATTTAATTAAAAAAATAATTTTTTTGAAAAATAATATTTTAATTGAATGTGAGTGTGATGTAAGAGAATGGTGTAGAGAAATGATGTAAACATAGTATTATTGATACTTAAATAGCACATTGTCATTTAGCGCAAATTTGGCGGACAAAATTGTCCCTAATGCAGATCCCTAACCATTAATTCAAAACTCATGCTTCCACTCTAAAATCCCAACTGAAGACTTAATTTTGTGATTTTGAGGAGCTATTTTTTTAACGGATTTCTTGATATATTGACTTATTAAACGGTTCACAAGAGAGAAGAGGTAAGTTTTGGTATTTGAAATATAAAATTTGTTAAATAAGTTAATTATGAAATGATATGTTGTTCTTATAATTTATTAAACTTATATTTCAATGGATATGTTGAAAATAGGTGGTTTGGGCATAATCTGGATATTGGGTTTCCGCCAACTTTGGAGGATTTAGACAAAAAGTTAGTTGGAGGATGAAAACGAGTTTTGGCTGAAAGTTACGTATCGCTTAGATTCAAACGAATTTGGCCATTTGGATGAACATGTCCTAATTGAATACCTAGGTGTGAGCCAAAACTCTAGTCCTTCATATATTGCATATTGTCAACATCATCCGAATCATTAGGTATTTAGCCAAATTCGACCTTTTTGGACAAAACCATTCCTGGCTGAATTTAGTCGAATCCAGTTAAATACCTTGGTGTCGCCGAAGCTCCAAGTCTTACGTATATTTTATATTGGCCGGATCAATTCGAATCCTGGGGATTCAATAGGGGGGATGTTGAAAACTAGTACTCTTTGGGAAGTGCCTCAAGAAATAACACATTTCCATTTAGCACAAATTTCCCTAATGCAGATCCCTAACCATTAATTTAAAACTCATGCTTCCACTCTAAAACCCCAACTGAAGACTTTGATTTTGTGATTTTGAGGAGCTATTTTTTAACGGATTTCTTGATCTATTGGCTTATTAAAAGGTTCACAAGAGAGAAGAGGTAAGTTTTGGTATTTGAAATATGTTGGAAATATAAAAGTTTGAGTATGTTGCATATATGTTATAAGAAACATGTTAAATAAGTTATTTTTTAAATGATTTGTTATTGTTATAATTGATTAAACGTATATTTCAATGGATATGTTGAAAATAGGTGATTTAGGCGTAATTTGTGTATGGGTACCAACTTTGGAGGATTCAGACAAAAAGTTAGTTGAAGGTTGAAGACAAGTTTTGATCGAAACCCACGTATTGCCTAGATTCGGCAGGATTTGGCCATTTGAATGAACATGTCCTGATCGAAAACCTGGGTGTCAGCCAAAACCCAAGTCCTTCTATATTGTATATCGTTGATTAGGTATTTAGCCAGATTCAACCTTTTTGGACAAAACTATTCCTAGCCGAATCCAGTTAAATACCAAGGTGTTGTCAAAGCTCCAAGTCTCATGTGTATTTTATACTGGCCGAATTGATCCAAATCTTGGGGATTCAAACGAGTTCGGCCAATACTTGACATTGTCTAAATTTTGGGAAAACCTAATTTAAGTGTTTAATTTTGTTATATTTCAAGAAAATATGAGCCTAAACTCGAATTCTTGTAAAGTATGGAAGACAGTGGGAGTCTCAAAATGATGGTTCATACATCATACAAGACTTACAAGTACCAACCATCCAAAACAAAAGCACTCCGTATGCCTTCGTATTTGAACCATGAAGGCCTATTAGCGTTGTTACATGAAGAATTACTTATTGACATCAGTCGATATACGTTGAAGCAGACCGTGACGTAAGTCAATCACGGATATGATGAACCCGTTGATATCAACAGTGACAAAGAGGGTGGAGAGGTTTATTATATTGCCGCAGAACTTGGCTAGAGTGAAATTACACCAGTGTTTTGCACACTTTAACATACCAGAAAGATGCAAACAGCAGTTACAGGACGAATCAATCATTAGTGTTAAAAGTATAGAAAACATTGCATCAACAACCAGACCTGTTCAATTATGCTCTATCATTTATCTAATTCGACAATTGATACAAAATCCAGATAGATTTGAACTGAAAGTTTAACATATTCTTGCTGGTGAAGGTAGGCCGCCCGCTACTTCCAAACTCTTCTCCACCCAAATGTTTTCAGATAGACAAGAAGGTTATCTAATGAAAATAACCAAGAACCTGACCACCTACATTTCGTCTTTGAGCCTCTTCATGATCCAAAACACCATCCGAAGTTGTTATCACAACATAACCCCACTGCATTGCAAGCAATCAGAAAAAGAAAAAGTGCACAAGATAATTCCAGAATATAATCTTTTCTTTTGGAAACATGTTGGATCCCACAGACACAACCACTAACAGCATTTCTTACCAGTAAACCATTCCTACCTAAACGGGCAAAAACTTAAAAGAACTTAAAGGGAGACATCTGAACAAACCTGACGAGTTGGAAGTGTACGTGTTGTGTACTCTTCAATATTCTTTGCCTTGATATCCTTCCTGTAAGTGAGCGCCTTGCAATCTTTAATCCTGCCTAGTAGTTGAACTGTTATCCTCCCCACCCTATGTGGATCATAAACTTGAAAATCCTTGATGTATCCTATAAGGAGAAAAAAGGCCAAGTTAACAAACTACAAGTCACAACAAATTGACCAACAGACTAACTACTTCAAAGCTGGTAGGCCACAAACAAAATGAGATAAGAAAATGTAATGCATTACAACAAAACGTACTAGTAGCTAACACAGCCACTTTATTTATCAAGAAAAGATCATTAGAGCAACTTCAGAGAATAATGTTTAAAATCCACTACAGGACTTGGTGGGCATGCAGCCTAAACACAAGCCAGGAAGCAGCCAAAAGATATAGAGCTATTTGCAAATTACTGATCTTCTCCAAGCAATTAGATATGACCTAACAGATATACCTAATAGGAACATGCATATGTCACAAATACTATGTCTGGAATCATACTTCATTCCAAAAATACAGGTACACTGTCACCCACTTAAAAGCAGCCGAATATGGTTCTAGCAAGAAATACACATTAGCATAAAAGCTTAATCAAATCTGACCCTTCAAGAAAGAAAAAAATCTATTTTCCACCATAAACTATGAAGAGTTTACAAATTTTAAAGCATGTAAATTCCAGTTATCAAAAGAATCTAGTTATTAAAGAGAAATCCTCGGATTTCCACGATAACATTCATCTCCTCCCTAGTTAACAAACAATATTTAAGACTTTCCTCTGTTGAAGCTTTTAAATTGAGACGTTCCAAAAGATATTAATAAAATCATTATTTCATATACTATTTTAGAAATGAAAAGTTGGTAACAGTTTCTCATAATAACAATAATAATAATTAATAAATTGATAAGCTCATCAAGAAGGTCCTATTTTATTTGTTCACGTTTCTTTTTACTGAATACAAATCCAAGCATATGATAAGTATATTTAAGAATGCTCAATAACAAAAAATTAAGACTAGCAGTATTACCATGAGGTTTTGACCCCAACCATACCCATTAAAAAAAGATAATATAAAAAACCAAGGAAACCCAATCACTTAACCCTTGAAAACTGCTTAAACTTCTATGATAATAACTTCTAACACAAAAAACACAAAATTTATTTGGAATGAACTGTAAGTGATTCGTAAATATGCAGACATTTAAAAAAGGATATCATCTAAATTGATTTGATACTCATGTGGTAAGTACCAAAGCAGAGGCCTAGGCTGTATAGCTAGGATTTTATCTCAGCCCAAGCTAAAATAAAACTTCTTTTTCAGCAAACCGCTTACTCATAAATGCAAAATAGAATTTTTTTTTCTTTGGAGAACTTTCATACCACCTAAATTTGACTAATAAAGAAGACAATAAATGCCCAACTCTCCATATGTGAATACTAAAAATTATTAAAATGATATATTGATAGTGTTTTCTATTTATTTTTAGTGTTTTACCAATTTTTCATACTTAGTAATGTCATTCAATTTTCTCCATGAAAATTAGGGGATAAATCTCAAAATTAGCTAGAAAAATCAATATAATCTCTTGAATCAAGCAAATTCTAATTTCAAATTAAAAATGATAGAGGTAAATGATATTCACAAAATAAAATCAAAACAACTACATTTCATAAAGAAAATTGAAAAGGATCTACACAGGTCATGTCGATATAACATACATAAAAGTTAATGTTAACAGATCATGTTACTTAACATTGAGAGTTGGAAAGCTAATATATTATCATGTGGAAAATCAAAGTTGGTTTCATTGTTCAGAAAGAAAATTAATGAAGTCTATAAAACAGAAAATTATAAACTGGTCCTGACTATTATATTTCTTTTCAAGAATTTTACAAATATTAGAGAGAATGTGATTAAAAGAGAGGATTACATTCTTTTTGAATTTTTTATACATCTTTAAATTTTTAAGTTTTCCAGAGGGCAGCCCAGATGGATAAGCCCCTGAACCTGAACCAGAGCTATAAGCACGATGAGATATCTACTGTTTCTACTGTTGGGACTCCGGATCTTAAAATGTAAAATGTACACCACACCTATCTCAGTCATGAGTATCAACCCTCCAAATGAAAACTAAGTTGCATCTTTTCGAAAATATGCAGCATAGTGATAAGGTTTGGTTTCAAACATAAATTCATGTAGCACTCCTCTTCCTCCCACATATACATGTTTGATAAATATTTTTTCCATGAACAAGGGGTGTGGTCTTTTTTCTGACTATAAAGAGTGAACTAAAAATTGTACATATACATCAATTAAAAGAGTGTTGAAGGGATGGAAGATTAGATTTACCTCGATATTTCATGATATTAAGAAAAGAAGACATCACAGTAGAGATCGGTTTGAGCTCTACATTAGATTTGCCTCTCCTCTCTGCATTCACGATTGTCCGCAACGCGTCGTTTAATATCCTCCTCCCCATCTCTTTCTCTTGCTCTTTCTCTCTGCACTACAAACCCCGAAGGCTGGCCTGCTCAACAAAAGGGTTTTTGTCATAGAAGTGGCATTTTAGATATTTTAGTAACCACTAGGGGCATTTTCAAGCCCAACAGCTTGTTGGGCTTTTATTCGAGCTAGTTGGGCCTTCACTTCTGCGCCCCGTTGACCATATAACACTATTGTTGTTTGTCATATGAAAGTATATTTGCCAATAGGGATGGGCATGGGGCGGATTGGGTGCGGGTGCATAGTCCCCCGCATCTGCCCCCACACCCGACCCGCACCTTGGGACATGTTTGAGAAAAAAGTCCGCACCCGTTCCACGGGGGAGGAGAGACCCCCACACTTGTCCCGCTCAAAGGGATTTTATCGGGAAAATTAATTAAAAAAAATATAATAGCAAATGTATTACAATGCAATAATTAATCAAACATGATTATTCAAATTAAATATGGATTAAGTTGGGAAAACAATTTTTCAATTATTCACATTTTTTTTATAAGGTAAACAATTTGACTAGTATAGTAATTACAAAAATATAAACTAATTTTACCATATGAATAGAATTCAATGAACAATTTCAAATAAACATATTTTTACATTGAATAACTTAATTAGAATTATAATATTATTAGTTTATTATATTTTGGAGAGGGTGCAGGTGCGGGGCGGGGCGGGACGAGTGTGGGGCCAATACTATCCTCACACACACCCCGCACCCGGTGACGGGTTTTCTTTTTAAACCCGCACTAGATTTTGGCTAGTGAACCCCGCCCTATGGGCCCCTGTGGGTGCAGGTTCAATGTCCATCCTTATTTGCCAATGAGAGTTGGTTTAGTTGAGTGAAGTATTCATTAGCACCTTGGATGTCCAAAGTTCGAAGCTCTCTGTGTGGAAATGTAATTAACCCTGATGTCCTCTCTGGGCCCCTATATGGAATGACCAAAAAAAAAAATGAAAGTATATATATATTTTTTAAAAAGTCCCCTTAAATTTTATTTTATTTTTTTAATTTTAAATAAGTTTTATTGCGTTTGAAAAATCAATAATACTGGGTACAAATCATTTTTCTTATATCATTAAATATCAAAAGATGATTGATTAATTTTAAATTAAAAATAAATTTTTACCTAATCATCTTTTATCACATAATGATATAAGAGAAATGATGTGTAAAAATGATGTGCATCTAATATTACTTCTGAAAAATTATTCGTAAAAAAATCCTGATTCAAATGTTTTTTTCACAATAATATTTGTATGTCTCGTTGATGAAAAA
>WYDK02000014.1:3646532-3657786 GCA_009867345.2 Toxicodendron radicans
ATTTGTGTGTCTCGTTGATAAAAAAATATATATATATATATATATATATATATATATATAACAAATCCCATATTGAAAAAGTGTTATGAAAGTCTTAAAATTTATAAAAAGTTAATTTTTTGAGTGTGAGACTCTTAACCAGTGACAACTGACAAGTGATATATATATATCGAAGGAACAGCAGTTGGTGCATTTTTCAATTGAAATATTTTTCTTCCGAAAACAAGCCCGCTGCAACAGGTGTTAACGCTAGAAAAAAAGAAGCCAATTTTCCTTTCTGCTTTGTGATAGATGCCCAAATACATTAAAGGAAGAGAAAACAATGGCAGCACATCACTGGTCTCTCTGTTCCGAGTTCAAAATATTCCTTCTTATCAGCAGTGTTTTAAAGTCTTTACTGCTTCAATTACAAGTATAGTTGCCCATAAATCGTATGATTATGGTCAATGATACTCCACAACTTGTATTATTTTTTAAAGAAAAAAATACATCTCGTAAGATCAAAAAACAAATATACAACAATGTGAGAAGTGCTTAGGGATTGGGGAACAGCAGCTGGTGCTTTATTGTTCTTCTAAAAAATCAACTACTTGGGAGCTAATGCCTCTTCTATCGTTCTTCAAATCAGAAACATGTATCCTAATTCCTGTTGGAAGACTTGATTTCTTCTCAAGTATATTATGCTCTGATATAAAAAAAGCCTCCTACTATTTCAGGGTTCACCGGGACCTTCTCCACAAACTAAGAGCTACAATCGTCAAGCCAGCAATGCCTGCCAAAATCTGCCACAACCAACAACACTTACAAATTATATAAATATAGCAAAGTAAAGAACTATCTTGAGTTTCAGTAATACCATATTGGGCATACAGACAGTGAGCACATGTAATAAGCAATCGGTAATTTTGCAGAATAACAGTAAATAAATATTGATATATTTAAGCGTATTATCAACAAATTATTAATTCAACTCGGTAAAAATGATGCAGAGCTCACTGAAAGCAACTTCGCAGATTGGGGAGTTATAACAACTGCTGCAATGTAAGAAATGCATGCTTCTTCATTGTGTCGTAGACACACTAGTAACAAAACAGGCAGACAACTAACCTTTGGATCTCTAAAATTAATGGTCCGAGTAGATTGAAAAAATGATCCCAATAACTTAAATCGAGATGTCTGAGGCATCAGAATCACTACTGTGTACTGTTTTTTGCAAGGATAAGGTAATATCCTTTGCAATGCTGACTGCAATGTTAATGATGCCAGAGATGTTCTGACTTTTAATCGTGCTTCATCTTGAATCTGCAATGGTAACAAATTCAGAGATTGATAATCATTGAAATTCAGAAAACAAACAATTAAATATTTTTATGTTACTAAATCAATAAAATTGATGCATAGAATGAGATGATTGAGTATGTTTCTGCTTTCACAGCTTTAAAACATAAGTCTTGACAAATGAGATAGTTGAAAAGCTTGAGCACAAGAAGGTGAATTTGAAATTAGGATTATCTAATTGCCACAATTTTTGCTGCCAATGTCATTCATATGCTGAACTATGTTCCAATTATATAAAGTCTCAAACGTTGCTTGTGTTGAGAGTAAGGTTACCTCCAAGACAAGCATTTAGAGCACAAATAAAAAAAATCATACTTGGATGCTTAACAAGGTAAGAAAGGAAAGACTGTACGAATAGTGAACTCAATGCTCAGACCTCTGTACTATATTGCGTTACTATTGCAAAAAAAAATATATATATATATATCTTGTTCGAAATAATTTTAAACCTAGAGAAGCAATAATTTGGATCCAAGCCTTTGTCCTAGATGATCAAGCGCTATCACACATCAGTGACAACACATCACAGGATAGACAAAATTTACATGGGTTCTAAAACAACAGAGAGACAAACTACAGTTTAAAAATGGTAGAATAACACAGTGCGAGCTATCAACCTCAAAAGAAGTGCCAACATTTCCAGAGTATATTCTTGACTGGTAGCTGCATAAAATTCTGTCCAGCCAGTGGTAGTTCTCCTGAAAGATCAGTAGCAATCGACAACACGGATTAATGGCAGAGAATAACATTCATTTCCATGTTAATGAAACTAAATGTTGTGCTTGATTTGAAGTATCACTAATACATAAGGTTCAAATGATAGATGTAAGGTTCCAACGCATTTGTCTTTCCTTTATCACGCATCTGGCAACCAAAGGACCATAATTAGACACAAAAGAAATAGAAAATTTTAACCTGCAATCCATTTTCATGGGCTCTTTGCTCAAGTTCGAGTATGGTTGAAACATCCTGATCTGAAGGCCCTTCCTCTTGAAGATGTAAGATTTCATCCAAGGCAAGATCAACCTGTAGATAGATATTGTACAAACAAAAATTGAGCAGATATGCTAATCGGCTACTGTCATATTAACATTAAAGATGAAAAATGCACAAATATAAACACTTGCCAGCTTTGGAGAGATCTCTGGATCACAAGAAAAATTTATGCTAATATCACCACGTACATCACCAGTTCTTGAATGTTTATTACCACCAAGGAATACTGAAACACCGGCAGAATAGATCTGAAGAATAAAGAACATTAAACAAAATTAGGCCAAAGAATTAGAAAATTAATAAAAAAACAAAATATAAGGGATCCCACTTACTTGCCCATGCTTGAAACGAAGAACCTGCATCATCTTCATTTCAAGAAATTTGCTCAGGAACCCAACATAGTTAATCTCTTCCACCTACAATTTAATTTTTTCAAATGGAAATTCACATTAAAAATCATCAGTAAGCAACACGCATGAAAGACCTCAGGATGTTACATGACATCGTTTATTAATTGATAGATCAAAAGAGAGCCACAAACCATTGTTCCATTCTTCAGTTCAACAGGAAAGCATAGTTGGACAGAACATTGTGCTTCAACCATGGGGCTGCGGACCACTTCCCTGCAAGTATACCCAATGCATTAGAGATTTATGGATTGCAACAGAAAAAAAGGAACTATGTCAGTAAATTAACCAAAATGGTGTATATCTGTTAAAGTGTATAACCCTCTTGTAAATATAGACCACACACCTAATTATGGAAGTCGGAAAGGTAAAAGGTAAGCCTTTGAGTTTATCTCGGTTAAAATGGAGAGCAGGTTCAGGAGGCATTGGTATCCCACCCTGCATGGAAAATCACACCACAGATTAACATAAATTTTAAAAACTGTAGGCATAGATAGGTTAACAACAGTTTCAACTCACCAGATACTGCAATATCAGAGGAATTGCAATTGTAGGATCAATGTTGCCAACAATCACAACAGTGAAAGTTGATGGATCCTTAAAACAGCTGCTGAAATAGTCACAAGCTTTTATTGGATCAACTTTTTGAAGGTCACTTATTTGAATGGGCTGCATTTCAGACAAAAAACCCACGTAAGGAGGGCATATCCATCATAAAAGCATCAGTGAGTTTAAAACGGAAAACGATGCATACCCGAAAAAAGTAAGAGTTTCCATAGTTGATCTCCTTCACCCGATTTGCAAATGCAGTATATGGATCTCTCTCTTGAGCATGAATTGCTTCTTCTGCCATTTGCATCACTATTTTGACTTCTTCTTCTCCTGGTGTTACATTTGTTGTGAATAGTTGATATACAAGCTGCCAGTACAAACATAATTAAGAACTGACAGATTGAGACACACTTACAGTTAGATTCTTTAAAAAATAGAACGTAGGCAGCGAAAAAGCATTTAGCATATTTCCAATGAGACAAGAGTGAAGTGGTTGCTCCAAGCTAGGTAGTAAAATATAGAAAAAAAACTATAGACTCAACAATTAATTATAGCAAATTCTGAATATTCTAAAATGATTTCCTGGCAACAAATCTGGATAATCTTGGGGAATTCAAATCATTAAAGAAAAAATTGTTCACCCAAAAAAATTGGGCAGATATTAATATTATGATCTCACTCCTTATGATGCACCCACAAATTTCTGTAGGGTGCTCAAGTCTTTTAAAAAGCCAACAGGGACCAAGAAAAATTATAAACTTCAAGCAAACATATTGGCAGGAATTTAAGAAACACATCTACATAAGCATGGTGCAACAAAGATGTTTGGAACACATGGACCACAGGGTCTGAAAGGACAAATCAAATAGAAATACATACATCCTTGAGTGTTATAATGCAGCACTGATAGTGGTAAGAAACTTGGTTATTCCATGTAGAAATAAAATAGTAATTAATAGTGCATATGTAATGCATAAGTGACCTCATTTTTGGGAGATCAGAAAAAGAAAATGAAATAATTATAAACACTAAAAATTATTTACATACATAAAGCAAATACATTTCTTTTTTTTTTTGGTTTTTACTATGTCATCAGCAAATATATTTCTGAAAGTAGATATTGGTATGTTACAATCTTATAAAATATCAACCTCTAAAAGGATACTATAATAAAGAAAATTTAAATGTGGTAAATCCAGAAAAGCAAACCTGCAATGCTGTTTCCAGGTCTGAGGGTGAACAATCACCAGAAAAGGTTCTCATGTATGCTCCAAGCTTTGTACCAACTTCAACTCTCTTTCCAGCAAGCATATCCATCAGCACTGAAGGTTTATGACCAAATACACCTATTTCTCCAGCAATGGTTGATCCAATTGAGCACGAAACGTACTCACTTTCTGGGAGTTCAGATAAACCCCCATATGAAAAACCTGTAAAAAGAACCTGTTGAAAGAAGGAGTTGATAAGAGTTCTATGACTCATGAACTGACACCAATCAAGAATTATACGAAACTTGCATGCCCATGTACCTGGTCATCAAGGAAGTCTGTACATTTATAGCAAACTCGCATGCCATTTGATAAAATCAACTCAGTAGCCCCAATATTTTGATATTCAAACTGTTGTACAATATTCCTGAAGCAAATCAGTTGACCTAGCTTAGAATCATGTACGTCAAATCACACAAGATGGTTATGCCCACTGAATATCTGGACCAATTAAGAATGCAGAAAGAACATTTAAGGTCATAAAGTTAGCAAAATTTATTTAAAGTCAAAAGAAAGCCAATTGAACCAAACACAGAAGAATAGTTCATTCAGATATAAGATGGAAGATAGATCATACTATTGCCTAGCTGAGATAATTATCCATAAACTAAAATGGAAATCTAATTACATTAAGTCATAATTTGACAAACTCTGGTAATACCTTTCTCTGACACTATTTAACTGCTTGTTTTTAACAATGAAATCGATATCATATTGACTATTACTAGGGTAAGTTTTCACCCTTTGCAACATATTTTTGAAGCCAAATAGCATCTCTTGCACCTTACAGAAAGAGAATAGACAGAAGGGTAGGCATACAATTATCACAAAGTGAATCAAGAGAAGGAAAGATATAAGTACACTGAAGACTAGTGATGAACCCCCAACTCAATCAATACTCAAACAATTCAAAACCCGGCAAAGTAATCAAACCAGAATAGCAGAATTCGCACCAACACACACAAATCAGTTCCAATGCAATAAGAAATACTATGAGTGTATTAATAATCAGTAAAGCAACAAAGATACTAGAATTCATCAACAATCCAGAATCAACATGAAAGGAAAAATCTACACCCGTTAAGGAGTGGCCTACTGCACCTTGAGGGCCAGAACCTCCTAATACCAATTCACACTTTTTTCATGAATGCCCCCATTCACTCTCTCTCACTATTTTAATCAAAACCTCCCCACCAACAGAATTCCTTCATGAACCAACCCACTGCTGCCATCTGTCACTCTGCCATCACTCTTCACATCTATGATCTTCTACTGCCCTTCCCATGCTTCCTCTTGTAGACCAGCGGATGATGAGGTGTTTCATCAATTAGAAATTAGGATATCATAAGAAAAAAGATCCAGCAGGAAGAGGACGAAAGTTGGATTCTAAATATGGAATATAGATCACAAATAAATAAGTGTGTGCCAAAAGCAATTATTGATTTTCATATCTAATATGTAGCCTTCATAGCGCTGTGTTGAAACTTGCAAAAATTCAACCAATGAACTAGCCAATTTCTCAACTAAAAATAAAGCCATCTACAACAAACTATATAGCAAAAATGTTCTAAGTGGTTTCTATTACAATTCAAACACTAAAAATTATTTCTCTAGTAATCACATTCAAGTGACAGTCAAACCCATTGAGGTTAAGAGAAGAAGAATCTACATTACAAATAAAACACAATGATCCAATAGATTTTATGATATATATTGCCTAGATTTCATTATACTGAATCGTGCAGCACTGAAGATTTGTGAAAACAAGTAGAATCTAAATAGGTGGCTAAGCGATAGAAACTGCGATGAATATCATAATCGTAGGATTTCGACAATACAATGACTTAAAATATGGACAGGTATTACTGCAGAAAAGGACCCAACTTTACCCTGGATTGGGTTTTGTACCAACAATTTCTTCAGGTATTTGTTCATCGTCCCAAGGAGATATGCGCTTTTCATCCTCTAAATTATTAATCTTTGACATAATACTTTTCAAATCATCAACTTTTGCAAAAGTTCGAGGTTCAATTGTCTTTATGACACAACTGCGTGATGTTCGTAACTTTTCTGAGTATTTCGATACTTCTGACGCCGATATCTCTATGGACATGAAACCCATTGTTAGCACCATAGTATGTTAGGTCATCCTTGATTCATTAAATTATACTAAACAAAGTATGTTTAAAAAGAGGTATTTACTCACGAGGCAGAATAGTTTTCTGGAGTCGAGCCTCGTGCTCAATCCCAATAACAGGTTCATTGCAAAGAAAATGCTGAAAAATGGAATATAAAGAACTTTTTTGGAGGCCCAAAGAGAAGTTTCTTATAAACAATTGGAGAGTTAAGGAAAGCTGCTAATATACTTGTAAAAGTTCATCTCTCAAGCTCGTTGATTGCATTTGATCACGCTCCAGATAGGAGGATTCGATTTCAGACATCAGTAATGCTCGAACTACAGCTACTTCACGTTCTGAAAACCCATGTAGTCGCACCCTTGCAACCTAACACAAAATGCATTAGCAACCATGTGTTTGTGTGTGTGTGTGAGCGAGCAAGAGAGACAGAGACAGAGAGGGAGGCAACCAAGATATACGATTAAGATAAAAGCACACCTCAATGAGCACTGACTCTAGGGCCTCCAAAGTCCCTCTTTCTTTACAGGCTGCAGATATTATACAAGCCTTTAATGGACGAACTAGATCATCAGCAGTAGCTGAACATGAGAAATAGGGGGGATCCTTTCTGCGAGATATTTTGAAGAACCTCTGGTTTAGAGCATGTAGGAACATGGATTCTGTGAGCATTTCCTTATATTCTTTTACAGTCTTCAATTCATTCACTGTCATCTTATAGCTAATCATCACTGCAGACTGGTAAAAGAAAGATTTAAAATGATATTGTTAGAATTGGAAATTTCCAAGCAAATTTTATAAAACTTGCATATGTTGTTAATTGGGAAATGTTATCATAAAAAAATATAAGACTCAAAGATACTAACCCCCGCAGCTTCAGACTCAATTAAACGTGAAAAATGAGGCTCCTGATGAGATGGAACTGGAAATATTGGTATAACTGGAGGATCAGTAGCTAAATTTTTCTGCCCAAAGTGAGTCTTTATCAACTCCACTACACTCTGCATAAAAAGAGAGAAAATAGAGAACCAGAAATCTTGATTACAGTTCATACTTGTAACTCAAATAGGAATTAACATAGGACAAATACAAACCTCTGTATCAGGAAAGTCTCCAACCGCAATCACTGCCATGTTATGTAAATGGTACCACTTCTGGTAAAAAAATTTCACAGTCTCAGAAGAAACTGTCCTAATTACTTTCTCCAATCCAATGGGTAAGCGCTCAGCATACTGCAAAAAAAAAATAAACATAAAATTTATTGTAATCCTCAAATTAGGAATGACGAGTCAAAAGACAAGTCAAACTATTTCTTACACTATTTGCAAAAACGCTTGGACTCACTCTAAAAATGAGCCAAACTAGACAATTCTCTCACTTATAACCAGAGTAAAATTCTTATAGTAGACGTCTGATGTTCAAAAGGCAAAACAAAAATACTCCAATCACACACTTCCCCCTCGTTTCCTGGCATACACATATTATACGCTCCCACACACCATGTCATCACAGCCATAATATAGATACTACCGACGTCTTTTAATTGTTTGCAAATGTCAAAAAGCACAACTTGGATATGCACTATGTAAACCCATACAACAGATGATTGGGCACAAAATTAAAAAATAAAAATAAAAAAAATAAAAGTCGGATCAAGTTAAGAAGGAAAGATACCTTAATTGTGTTATATAACACTATAGCATACAAGTGATATCTACAAGAAGAGCCTAACTAATATGTAATAAAGTAACTAATAAATGAATATATGACAACCGCTAAAAAGGTTTAAGCCAATAGTAGCACCTTTGATCCTTCAGTCATTAAGACCCAATGTCCATCTTGCATCCTTCCAGTAGCGTTTCGGTTCCCCCTGTACTCCTCCATTACAGCTCCTCTTTCTTTTTCCAAGTCCTCTTTTGAGACGCGGACCTGTTTTTGCAAAACTAATTATCCTAAAAGCACACAATATAAGCATAGCAAAACAAGGAGTTATTCGGTACCTCTGTACTGAATTCTGCCAAGATTGAAATGGCCTGAGATAAGAGTCCAGGCTTGTCAACAGGAACAAACAGCTCATACACAGTGTCATCAGCAGATGTTACCGCATTCTGGCAGGCACCAAATTCTGCTCCAATACTTTCTAGAAATTTGACAATATCATGATTTGTGTATTTCTTAGTGGCACTAAAAGCAAGATGCTCAACTATGTGAGCAACTCCTCGCTCATCCTCCTCTTCAAGAACTGAACTGCCAAGAACCCAATAAGTTTAGCTTCATTCCAAGATACATCTCTACGAATGCTATGTGGTTGCATGTAATAACCCCAAATAAGTCCAAAAGAAAAGTTACAGAACTTAGCGGAGAATAGGAACTCAACCACCCCACCACATCGCCTAATTAAATTTAATAATGAATTCCAACCTAAACGCAACTTTGCGAGTTAGCCCTAATAAAGCACTCTGCAAAAGAAATATCTACTTGTAATTGGCATAGGAATTAACAGATGTTTTCAACCATCAAAGAGGCCTTATGGAAAAACAAGATTCACTATACCTCAACATCACTCTCTCCATTTCATAAGAAGTTAGATTTGTAGGTTAGTCATCAAAGGTAACGGCGCCTTGACAATTGACAACTTATCCCTTACATTGTTTTGTTACAACTGAATTGAATTAGACAAAATATGATGATGAAATCAGAAATGTAAGTTGCATACCCGACTTTGACAGCGAGAGCAAGAGCAGCTCTCATTCTGGGCTTAGAGTTACGACGAACGTAGTAAGAGAGGCCATTGTGAAGCCTGCCATAGTCCACCCCGTACGGTTGTTCGCCGAGAAATTCGTCCAAGTCCACGCTCACCAATTTAAGTGACCTGAACCTCTGCTTCTTCGTGATCTGCGACCCCTCTCCCGGTATCAATTCCATCCTCCACAATCTTTACTGTTTTCTCTCTCAACAATCCAATACACAAGTGACGTTAGCTTTTGTTTTTCTACAAGTAGCCAACCAATTAAATTCAATCACGTTGGTGAATGGGTAGTTTTAATTTTGTTTTATAAAAGTCGGTCCTCCGACGTAATCAAAGATACCGTCCGTCAATAAACGAATTCCAGTTTGAAGAATAATTTTTAACTCAATAATGTCAGCCACAAGGAATAGTATCACCGAAATGTTTCATATGTAACATCCGTGAATAAATAGTCATCTAATAATTATAGAAATTTGTTTATATTTAATCGACGATCACACATTATAAATTAAAGATCACTTATTAATCTACACAAAATATAAATAAAAAATAACAATAAATTTTCATACATATTCTTATAGATGAACGTCCGTTCATTCTTATTAATGTTGCACTAAATAAGTAATAACATTATATTTAACCAACTTTTATCAAATCAGATTAAATCCAATAATAATCCAAACAACCATTCTACTCCGATACTGCCGCTAAACCATCCTTATTTGACAAACCACATCAAGAATGTTACCTAAAGTGTAAGTGAGGCCAATCCATGAGTACATTAATAAGAATGGACGTCGGTCCATATGTCCATTCTTATTTGATTATGGACGGGCATCCACTTTGATAGGAAATAGACTCTCATCCATATTATATGGACGGGAGTCAATTGTTATTTTCGATTCATATTTTGTTCAAATTAGTAGGTGATCATCCATTTATAATGCGTGATCGTCAATCAAATATGGACACTTGTCCATATTTGTTGGATGACTATTCATCCACGTAAATCGGTTCAATATTTTGGTGACATTATTTGGTATTGTTTGAGTAATGCTAGTTTTACAAACAAATCTCATAAATTTGTCTTACAATTGCAAATGCAACAATTAAGTTGTCTTCTCAAGTCAGCTCACACACTCAAGGTACAAAATGATTTTAATTAGACCTAAGAAATGGTTGTTTATTCACAGAGAAACGAACATTTCTTCATATGGAATATGAATAAACTGCCATTCATATGGAATAATCATACTTTCGTGAGGAACGTCCGTTCCTTATGAAGGGAATGATCGTTCATTCATAAAGAACTACCGTTCATGTCTGATCAACTCATTTAGTATATTGCATGTGGTGAGAATTGATATGACAGTGTCAACTCAACTGTCACATTTGCGATTATAGGACAAGGTTGTGAGGATAGATTTGAAACCTAAGCATTTTTCTTATTATTATTATCTCGAGTAAACTACATGTTCTCACCCGAGGTTTAACGAAATAGTAGATTAATACCCCTGATTGTATTTATTTCAGATTATCACCCTTAAATGGACACCATTTCATTTTTGTTAACTTATAAAGGCTAAAGTGATCTTTTAATTTTTTTTTCACGGTGGCCTCCCATCTTTTTCTCTCTTCCTTTTCCTTTCCTTTTCTTAGGTCAGATCCTCCTTTTTTGTTTTTTTTTTTTTTTCCTTTTTCTACTTGTGGTGGTGTTGGCAACCTTGTTGGGTTGACTGGAATTTTGTGTTTGCAGTGGTATTTGGGTTTGATTTGTTTGATTGTTAAGGTGGCTTGGCTGGAATTTTT
>WYDK02000014.1:3725430-3742436 GCA_009867345.2 Toxicodendron radicans
GTAAGAGCAAAGTTCGTGGTGATGTTGAAGCAGTCAAGCCATACTCTATATATATCTTTCCCGCATTGAGAAAGTGAGCGCATTTCCTGTTTATGTGACTGGCGAGGTTATTTAATTCACCAACTTATATTAATATTAAATCGTCTTCCTAACTATTTTTCAGTATTTCTCTGCAAAGCTGAAATGGTGAAACTTTCCAGCTTGGAGAATTAAGGCATGCTGGATTGAAGAAAAGGCAGCCGCCTGGTTGATATACATTATCTAGTGTTGTTTAATTATGAGTAATGTATATAAGAAAATGAATTATGAATTTGAATGGCCATCTCTCTACTCTGCTTCCTTCAAGTGGATCCTAGCTAGGATGTGTTCGCTTCACAGTAATCTAACATGAGAATGGGAATCAATTCTCCTTTGGTTTAATTAATTTTAGTTTGGAAGACTCCTATTCTTTAAAAAGTGTGGTTCCTCCCAAATTTAGGAGGAATGCCATTCATTACCAGTAATGATATAATAAAATGTCTACTTTAACCCAATTTAAATTTTAACTTCCCATTTTACCCCTAATTTGATTTTTTATTTTATTTTATAATTTAAAGTATTATTTTATTAAAAATTAATAATTAAAACAATCAAACTTATTCACTGCTTTGCCACTATCGGTGTCGGTGCTAGAAACATCCATTAGTCATCGGAAAAATTGTTAGTAGCAAATTTCCTTGACGTCTCTGGCGTCATTGTCGACGTGTGGACAACCAGAGGCCAACGATCTGCCAGTCTAGGTAGATTGCAACCATCTAAAGCCATTGTACTGATGTCACGCACGATAACATTCTGTCATGACTACCGCATGTGTCATCACTATGTCGACTTTTGATAGCTGAAATCTACCTAGATCAACATATTGTTGACCGCTTGTTCTCTATGTGCTGGCGGTGATGTTGGAAGAGTGACGAGAAGTCACCAGAGCGACAACTTTGACCAGTTTAAGAATTTTCAAAAAAAATTCAAATTTTTTTTTTAAAACTTTTAAGATTTTGAAATTTTTAATTAAATAAAATTAATTGGGGGCATTTTTGTTCCAAAAAATAAATTATATTTCATTCCTTCAAAATTCTTTATTACAAGCAAACAATGTGATCCCCCTCCCTTTCCTTACTAATATTTCCATTCCATTGCTATCTATTCTTAATACATATTCTCATTCCATGAACTAAACATGGCCCTAGTGCTAGTGGTTTACTAATTATTAATTTGTTGATCCCTTCTAATCTAATTAACTTTTATCTAACTCTCAGCCGATGCTCAATGTAACATGTTGGGGCCAATTCCAATACCAACTACATCCAAAATTGGGTTATTTAAGAATAAATCCAATTGCTTAATTAAAGCCTATCTCTCATGAATTCTATTTTAATTATTTTTCCAAATAATTAATTTATAATTATTTTTTTTTTTTAAAATGACATTCAATAAATTGCCATATTTATTTAATTTTATAATCTAAGTAAGTGACATTCAATAGTTTTAATGGATAAGGATGAAAAAATTGGGTGCACCTATAACTTTCTTTATTTTGGGAGATTTAGAACACTTAAATTCAATGTATTTTCATATTATATGGATTGAAACCAATTTTAGAAATAAATATTTTGAATGCGTTTTAGATTTAATTCCTTTTAAGTTTTTTTTTCTTTTTATTTCCTTATTTTTGAAAGTGTGTAAAAGTAGCCGTTTGTTTACGAATATCCTCAAGTAAAGGATTAATTTATCTGGGTTGGAATGTAATATGTTAAAGAGTATCTTTAGAATTAAAATATGAATATTTCCTTTTTCTTTTTTTTTTTTAACCAAAAATATGAATATTTCTGATAAAAGAAAATTCAGAAAATTCTCATTAATATGGCGTTTGGGCTTCCAGGAGAAACGGTCCATTTATCAGGCCCAGATCCAGCTTCAAAAGCCTGAAAAGAGTGTGCATGGCCCGTATTGTTAAAAGTGGCATAGCCGTTCCACACATGCTCTGGCTTTAGTGTTGAGTTGAGTGTCCATCTGTTGAGTTCTCGCCACTCCACACTCTACTTCTCCTTCCTTGTTTGTTTCAGTTTCATACCATTTTTCCTGTACCAATTCAATATTCCCAGAAACTTTCTTCATTTACAATAATCAACTACTCCCTATTTGTCAAACCCACAATTCCATTCAATTCACTGCCACACACACTTGCCACCGCTCCAATTTCATTTTTGCCTATGTAATACTAATGAGTATCTCTTCTCTAAATGGCCCAAACGTTGTTCATATTTACCATTTTAACTTTCTTCACTCTAAACCCTTCCTTATCTCTCGATCCGGGCGATTTCTCGCCGATCGAATTCTGCGGCGATTCGTTATTTCACGGCGATTACACTCCTCCGTCGCCACCACCGCCTCTATCGCCACCTCACCCTCCATCTCTCTCATGCGAAGCAGACCTTAACGGTATCGGTACTCTCGAAACGATTTGCAAGCTCAATTCTAGTTTAGTCTTCCTAGATGATGACGTGTACATAGAAGGAGCTGGAAGTGTTCATGTACTTCCAGGTGTAACCTTAAGCTGTCCGACTTTAGGTTGTTCGTTAACATTTAACGTTACTGGTGAATTCGTTTTAAGTCAAAACGCTGCTTTAATTGCCGGGACGGTTTACATAACGGCTTTTAACGCGAGTTTTTTTAACGGTTCGGTGGTGAATGTGACCGGGTTAGCCGGTGACCCACCGGCTCAGACGAGTGGGACCCCAGAGGGTGTGCAGGGCTCCGGTGGGGGCCATGGAGGGAGAGGTGCGAGTTGCGTGGTGGATAACATGAAGTTGCCGGATGATGTGTGGGGGGGAGATGCGTATTCGTGGTCGTCCTTGGAGGAGCCGTGGAGTTACGGGAGTCAAGGTGGGACCACGAGTAAAGAGGAAAATTTTGGAGGAAAAGGCGGTGGGAGGATTCGGTTAGTGGTTGTGAATGAGATTGAGGTTGGTGGAAGGTTGATAGCTGATGGTGGCGATGGTGGCATCAAAGGCGGTGGAGGTTCTGGTGGCAGCATTTTTGTCAAAGCTCATAGAATGTAAATTTTCTTTGATTCTTTTTGTTTCTTTTTTGTTAATTTTAAGTTGATGCAGTAGTTTGATAATTTTCATATGTTCATTGGTTTGAGATGTGAATTACGAATTGTGTTGTGTTGCTATCTGAACTTAATTGAAAAATGTGAATCATTGGCAGGCTTGTCAAAAAAATTATATGCAATAGATTGTAATAGTAAAATCAAACTTCTGGGAGGGAAAAAAAGATTGAAGGAGCAGAATTTTGTTGACGTCAAATTATCTGTGGAATGGGAACTTTGTTGCATCTTGGAAATAGAAGTTGTTATGCTTAGGGCATTCAAGAGTGGAACTTTAAATGCAATGACGTATATTGGTCTGGAGGGGAGAATTATCAAAGAGACAATCACAGGGTAGATTTATGAGTGAATGGATGATTGTTGGGTAGGAGTAAAATTTAACACTATAAAACAATGAAATCAGGAAATGTGTTTACTTCATTAGAGAGAGGCACAATATTCTTTTCGATATTTGAATAAACTCTGGGAGGGGAATTATGTGGCACTTTGGAAATATATGTAGACATGCAACTTGGAGCTCTAAGTAGAGTGATGAACTTGGTCCCAATTAGGTAGTTTTCAATGGGGCCTTTTTTAGGATGACATTGATGCCTTATCCTATTATGTGTGTTACTTCTGGGCGTTGACTGGGGTTACACTTGTGTTGCTTTTATAAAAAATTTAGCCAATTGGTTTCAATGCCAAGTTTGAACTATAAGAATGTGTTTTGGTTGAAAGAAGTTGGGAGATTCCAAAATAAGAGTTAATTTACATAGTTGATGAATAAGAGAGTATAATAATTTCTTTATCTTTTGCTTGGAATTTCGACACTTGAAGGATAGATGTGAGGAATAGTCATGAAATCTCTTATAAGTTTTCTACTAGCAGATAATTTGAACCTTAATGGTTGATTATAGAATTGATCGGTCATGATGAGAAACAAAGACAAATTCTTGAAATAGCTGAGGTGGGGGGATGTGAGTGCTAATCATTTGGGTAATGAGGGATTGATGACCAATAAGGCTCTGTTCATGAAGAACTTCTTTCTTGTTAATTCAATTAGTGCTAGAATAATCCAGATGATGTCATGTTTGCTGCTACTAGTTTATGCAACGGAAAACAAGATCTACAGAGTGTAAATATCATGATAAGATCAACTATTAGTAAAGATGGTGGCCAAGAAATCACAATGACAGTCAATTTACATATGGCTGGTTGTTGGGTTTAGAAAGTAGAGTTGAAGGGGACATCTGGAATGGTTGGAGCTGGATGCGTGAAGTGAGCATGTGCTTTTGGGGAATTGTCCGTCATTACATACAGATGAAATAAAGGGAAAATTTGTGGATAGCTTTTTCACTCTTTTGTGAATTCTGCTTTTATTAGTATATCATTTTTGTTTCTTTTTTAAGAAAAAAATGGAAAAATTGTGGAATTTGAAATGCTAGATGTTAGATGCATATGAAAAAAATGGAAAAGATGATTTTGGTTTTAAGTTCCATGTGGAATGGTGGAGTTGATTTTTAGGTCTGATATTTACTTGATTTGTGATGGTCATGTTATTTGTGCTGTTTAAACCTTTCCCTTTTTTAGTCATAACATAGCCTAATGCTTCACCTTAAACAACTAATAATAACAGTGCCTTAGAGATTCTCTGGACTTATTTCCTTCTTCTGTGTGGAGCAGGACTGGAAGTGGCAAAATAAGTGCGGCTGGAGGAAATGGATTTGCTGGAGGTGGTGGTGGAAGAGTTTCTATCAATGTTTTTAGCAGGCATGATGAGACAGATTTTTTTGTTCATGGTATGACTAAGACATTTAATTTTCTCTGTAGATTTGTTTTAAAATTTGCTGTTTGAGTGACCACAGAAAAGAAGTTCTGAATTCTGATAAAATTTATATTGGAATTTATTATTGTAAGCTTTGGGGTGTTCTGAGTTGACCTTTGTTTCTGAGTGCTGTTGGTCTGAATGAGTAGAGTGGTTGGAGGGAAGTAGAAAAAAACATTTTGGTTTCTATAACTTGTACAGCATTTTTGTTTTTAAAAATTTTTAAACTTGTAATTTAGCTTATAACTTTCTCTCTTTTCTGACATGAAATGTATGAAAAACTTTATTCCCAAATTCCAGTTATACAATTATTCGACAAAAGAGGATAATTTGAATCCATTCAGAAAGGATCAAATTCATTTTTATTTATCATTACTCATATGTGAAGCTGAGGGGTCATGAGGGGGGCAATTGCTCTAGCTGACATCCTGCAAAAATTTTTAAGGGCTATTCATATACAAGGGGCAGTAGCCTTGTCTGAAAGGGCAAGTGTGCTTGCCCCACTTCTATTTCGTTGCTGCCTTAGGTGTTCATGATAATTGTCTCCTTTTCTACACCATTTAGGTACAGTTTGTAACCCCTTTTTTTCGCATGTGTATGGCAACTGGTAAATTTTTATCTGCTTTAATAGTCTACACTGATGTCTGACAAACCGTCAAATTTTATTTTAATACTTTATAAAAATCATTCTTATCCTGGGAATCAGAGTTTAAGGTATGAGCAAAGGTTTTCTTCGATGTCAACAATTAATGAAGCTCACCAATTTCTTCTTCTTTTTTTTTTGTTGAAGAAGTGAAAACCAGCTAAATATAATTAAAAAGCAAAGTCTTGCACATATACATTTAAGTAGATCTCTACAGTTAAATGATTAACTTAAATAAAAACAGATTTGATGTTTGTGGTCTGGAAAGCAAATTGGTATCAGCTAAGTGATGGGGAAAAATGCCCTTTAGCAAATTTCTGGTTCTGCTCTTTGTATAGATTCACATTTCTTCACCATTTTGTACGTCTCTCTTATTAAATTTACTGCTATGTTAGAGAAAAAAAGACTGGAAATTTATTTATTATTCGTTTTTGTCAAATTGGACTACATTTCAAAAAGCTAGTTATCACAGTTACGCACCTAAATACCACTGTTATGTGGGCAGGGTTAAACTGTTTTTGTTGACTTGATATTTCAGGCTTTTCTTCATTATACTACAGAATGTTTGGTTGGACAATCTAAATGTTCTTCCCTGAGATTAGGTGACATGTAACCTAGGACATGTGTTATTCATAACTGAAACTTAATGCTTCTAACTCAACCCATTTTCTGTGAGGTTCTTTCTTTCTCTTATGATTCTGTGTTAATAAATTTTAAAAATTCAGCGTCAATTATTATGCTTTATGCCTGTTGGCCCAATTTTATGGGGTTCAATTCGAATAAATGTGGGGTTTCTTTCATGAACTGAAATTCTGATGTTATGGGGCTGCTTGACGCCTCTCTCTTTCAGATATTCACAGGAGATTTTTGCTGCAGTTTTTCTTTTGTAAGATATGGAACTACATCTTATTTATCAGAAGCTTGTCATCTTGTTTGCAGGTGGAAGGAGTTTCGGCTGTCCTGAAAATGCAGGTGCTGCAGGGACATATTATGATGCTGTGCCTCGGAGGCTTGTTGTCAGCAATCATAAACGGCCCACAAATACTGACACACTTCTTTTAGAGTTCCCTAAACAGCCACTTTGGACGAATGTTTACATTCGGAGTCATGCTAAGGCTTCTGTTCCTTTGTTTTGGAGTCGTGTTCAGGTCAATGAGAAATAATATCTTGTGTCCTTGCTTGGATTTATTTTACAGTGATTGACTGCTTTAGTTGAAAGCTTGTTTTTTTAGTATAAGACACTTATTTTGCAAGACTCTTCTCAAATAGTGATCACATATTTATACTTTATAATGATATTGGTTAAAGAAGTTCTTAGGACACTTTTGTTTGTCGTATCTACAGCTTACCATTGCAGTGTGAATGCTTTGCATTAAGAATTTGTGACACTAAACAGGTTTTGATATAGAATTTTGTTTGCATTACACAGGTTCGAGGACAAATTCACCTGTCAAGTGGAGCGGTTCTAAGCTTTGGGCTTGCACATTATGCCACATCTGAATTTGAATTGATGGCAGAAGAGCTTTTAATGAGTGATTCAATTGTCAAGGCAAGTAGATAGCACTTGTCTTTTATTAGCCAAATGTTTGTGTACTGGTGATGGAAATCTATATTTGATTATTGCATGTTTAATAGCTTAATGTCACTATTCTCATAATTCATCCCTTCGCAAGCGCTTTTGGTCAATTTAGCATCCTCTTTCTATAATCTTTACTGTTGGTTCTGTTCCTAACTCATACTGCTTCCCTCCTTCTTAGCCCTTGATCCAGCCACACCCGCATTGGGTGGATGGGTAACTGTTTCATCCTCCAAAGTACACCCAAATATATGCAGATCCAGATTGTGTAACAAATCTCAAAAGCTGAAATGAAATTGAGTGTTTGCAAATTAGGACTGCATAAAAGACATCATATTGGATACTCGCCATTATTGTCTTCATTTTCAATTTCTTCTGATGTCAGGATATCTTTGCATCTCTGGTAATTAAACCAGCCGTGGGTAATATTTTCTTATCTAAGCTGCTAAACAGTTTAAACTTTTGGATGTATTTTTGTCATGTTTTAATTTTTATCATGTCACTGTCTTTTTTCCTCTAAAAAGCTGCAATTATAATAATTTTAGATTATAGTCTTTACTGCTCTGATTTCCATTTTAATATAGATATATGGGGCTCTACGTATGTCTGTCAAAATGCACCTTATGTGGAATTCAAAAATGCTTATAGATGCTGGTGCTGATGCAATTTTGGCGACGTCTTTGCTTGAGGCTAGCAATTTAGTGGTTCTCAAGGTATTTACCTTCCTCATTTTCTTGTTAAGCAGACCGTCTTTAGTTATTTGCTTCAGTGGATTAAGTGACTCATGTCTTTTGTTTCCAGAATTCATCTGTGATACATTCTAATGCAAATTTGGGAGTTCATGGACAAGGGTTTTTGAATTTATCAGGACCAGGAGATATGATTGAGGCACAGCGTCTGATTTTGTCATTATTTTTCAGTATCAATGTAAGCTGAGGGCTCCTCTACTTTTGAATTTGCATGACTTCTTTATATCAGATTTATCAGTTTTGAAGAAGTTTTCAGTTTCTCTGTTGTTGGCCTATGCTGAGGATCACTAAGGAGAACACTTTACACTGCTTGGCCTCTTCTTTTCCTTTATAGTCCTTTTAATTGCCCAATGATTACTGCTTGAAATAATTTGGATATTAGTTTTTTCATTTTCCAGGAATGAATTATTTACAGATTTCTAGTGAGGAATTCAATGTCAGTTTTTCAATTGGCTCATTGACATCAAAGAATCACCTTGCATGATGATTAATGATGAATAATAATGTGTACGGTTATCTATTTATTCCAGTGGTTCTTGTTTGTATTCTCTAGATTTTGAACTTCTATAATTTACGTTTTGATTAAGTATACTCATTGAACAATCAATGTTTCATGGGCCAGCTCTGCGGATGTAAAGTATTAACCTCTATAACTATATGGAACAAAATTACATAGTATATGATAAAATCAAAAGAGGAAAACTGGAACATTTTCAGGCCTATGAATTCTTAAATAGTTTTAAGGGAAAAAAAGAAACGAAAAAGATGTTAAAATCAACCATGCTTAAGCGAGAGACTTGCAGCCTTTTGTATAAAAGCCTATGAATTTATATATATGTCCAACTTCAAATTTGCAAATCATTTCTGTTTCTTGTATACACCTGTGTTTGTTCTGTTAATTTGTCTTGTATGAGAAGTTAGTAAATAGGATATTGCATAGACTTGCAGACATGCATAAATTCTCATTTATGTATTTGTTTGTGTATAGATTGTTTGCTTGATTTTTTTCCAACTCTATATGGTTCATATGCTGTTCCTACTTGTTTCTTGAATTTTCATTTGTGATTTGATTATAATTTGATAAATTTGTGCTGGAATTGTTCATGTAATTTGCTTTCTGTAACTTGAAGGTTGGACCTGGATCTGTGCTACGAGGCCCCTTGGAGAATGCCAGTAACAATAATACGTAAGTTGTGAATTATATGACAATCACTGCATCTATTTATTTTCAGTTGATTAATAATTTTTTAAAATCCTGGTAGGACACCGCGGCTCTACTGTGAACTTCAGGATTGCCCTGTGGAACTACTTCATCCGCCAGAAGATTGTAATCTGAACTCGTCATTGTCCTTCACTCTTCAGGTGCCCATTAGCCAGATTGAACACTAAGTACTTATCTTGGTCATATTATTGCATGACGAATTGTGCTGTGACAGGTTTTGGACTTTGGGTTTCTTATTATTTGTTATCATGTACTGTTGCTTCAGATTTGTCGAGTTGAAGATATTATTAATGAAGGCATCATAACAGGATCTGTTGTTCACTTTCACTGGGTTAGAACTGTAGTTGTCCATGCTTCTGGTGTAATCAGTGCATCCGGGCTAGGTGAGTCTCTCTCTCTCTCTCTCTCTCTATCCATCTATCTATACACACACAAGTTGTGAACCGTTAGATCAATGAACTTTTAATGGTTCGGTACCTTTTACATGCATTATTATTGTACCTTGAATATGTAAATTATGAGATGGAATGTCAACCATGCCTAGTGATTTGATCTATGTACCACTTGTGTCATAATTTGTGTATGCATGTATAATATACGTATCATTTAGAATTTTGGAGCAACTGGCTTGTTCATGTGGCGTTGAAGTTACAGAGTTCCACCAAAAGCTCTCATTCTAGGGTAAAAGTTATTTAATGAAATACTAATTTGGATTATGTGCAGGGTGCACTGGTGGGGTGGGAAGAGGAAAAGTCTTTGACAATGGTCTTGGTGGTGGCGGTGGGCATGGTGGAAAAGGTGGTGAGGGATACTATAATGGTAATTTTATTGAGGGTGGTTCTGCATACGGGGATGCTGATTTGCCTTGTGAACTTGGCAGTGGTAGTGGAAATAATAGTCTAGCTGGTGCAACTACTGGTGGTGGCATTATAGGTAACCTTGTTGACTTTATGAAATAATTATTTTGTTTCTTAATTATTTCTTCTATACTTCGCATTAGATTTGAGGAATCTGGAGTGAATTGCAACATGTACATCAAACCCTTGAGGCTTGTGCATAAATTACAGTTCCATTGGAATTTAGATCATATTATTCCTTGATTTAGATTTATGTATCTTTTTTTGCATTATTTTTCCTTTTTTCGCTTATTGACGTATTATTCTCACATTTTTCACTTGCTTTTGCCCTTCAAGAGCTAGGAATCCTATGGCTTTAGTAATGGGTATTAATGTATGCTATTATCTTTTGAATCATGTCTGCTCTTAGATCAATACTTCAGGCTGGTCCTTTGTATATATAATCCACTTTCTTTTGTCAAGCCAGTGCTTTGTCTTTTAGATTTTGGAAATGTAGCTGATTCATATTCTTAATATGATTTGTGCTGCTTATGCTTTTCTGGGAAGATCCATGTTACAGATTTATGGTTGTGGAATAAACTGAAAATAACAGAGAACTAGGAATAAATTCATGGCATATGTACAATTATCAACATAGGGATATTGTTCAAATTTGGCTATGATCTTGCTATTATTGGGTTGATTTGAATTACATTTTGGATTTTATAATTATTTTTTTTCTCCTTATAGATTGTTGCTTTATATTTTCATTTTCTTGGACAGTGATGGGTTCATTGGAGCACTCACTGACAAGTTTATCTGTTTACGGTTCACTTAGAGCTGATGGGGAAAGCTTTGGAGAAGATATCCACCCACTAGATGTCAGGCTTTTCTCAAATATAGGTCCTGGGGGTGGATCTGGTGGAACCATTCTTATGTTTATTCATACGTTGGTGCTTGGTGATTCTTCTCTTATCTCAACCGCTGGGGGACATGGCAGCCCAAATAGTGGTGGTGGTGGTGGTGGAAGGGTCCATTTTCATTGGTCAGATATACCAACTGGGGATGAGTATCTACCCTTAGCAAGTATTAAAGGAAGTATCCATGCTAGGTTTGTATTTTACAAAATATGTTAATATGCAGCAGTTTAGATATATTTTCTCGGATTAAGTTCCTATTGAATAATTAGGTAGCCTTTATTTATTTTATGGTTTGTCATTTTGTTCCATCGGGTCCTTTACTTAATATGTTTCATGTTTTAATATAATCTCTGAAAAGGGGACCTCTGGTTGGTGGCTTTAACTCTATAATATGGGCTGAGGTGATAAAAGCTTCATCTATCAAGCAGATTTGTTACATCCTATTATTGGGTTTTGTACATAATTTTAATAGAATTGTTACATCCCTCTATTGGGTTTTAATGTTAATAGATTTGTTACATCCTATTATTGGGTTTTATATATAATATTAATACCCAGGAAACTGGAATGCAATGATTTATGGCATTTCAGAAAGTTTGAATTACCATGCTCAACTAGACTGAAGAAGGGGGTGGGCAATGGTTAAACATCTTTCATATTAATTGTTTTAAAATTTTTGTGCTACTATCAAAATGTCCTACATATTTAGACATTAAAGGTGAATTCTCCTATAGCTGTCTGGATAAGTTTTCTGACGGTTGAAAAATTGTGTTGTTTTCTCAAGCATCTGGTAGACCAAATTTTTAAGAGAAGTGTCCAACAAGTCAAAACTACTTGGTTGTCAATTACCAGATCATCCTGACGTTCTTTTGCTTTGTGCTGATGTCATTTTCTTAGCATTTTGGCTCTTTCTTATTAATAATTAACATTGCTAAATTGTTAATACTTTCTGAAATCTGTTGGATTTTAACCATTTTTTCCCCTTATGGCAGGGGAGGATTTGGTAGAGGCGAGGGTCTTGCTGGAAGAAATGGGACAGTTACAGGAAAGGCATGCCCTAAAGGTCTTTGTGGCATCTTTTGTGAGGTAGCTTGCAATTTTAATGTCATTTTTTTTTAAAAAAAAAAATTGCCTTATATGGTTTTGGGCATTGTCTAATATTAACCCAAGAGTTTCCTGTAAAATTTGTGGGAAGGTGAAATATTTTGATTCTGACAGTAGTCTAATACCCATGTTTGTGTTAGTTTGTCAGCTTCATCTTATTGTTCAACGCGTATTTCAATTTTATACTTTTCCTTGGTGGTGGTCTCTAATTTTTTGCTTGTTAGTTTAAACTATTGACATCCTTGCTCATCCTTAGTATTTGAGTAATTGTACTGCAGGAATGCCCTGTTGGGACTTTTAAGAATGCAAGTGGATCTAACAGAGCTCTTTGTCGTAATTGCCCATCCTCTGAGCTTCCACAGCGTGCGATATATATTACTATTCGAGGTATTTCTAAAACTTTAGATTGCTGCTTCTATATGTAAATAGGTGTTTATCTTTATGGTATGCATTAATTTAATGTTGTCTTTGGCTTGAGGTGATTTTTATTTTTCAATAATGTTTGAGGTTTGTTTCATCTTGTAAGCCTTATGAGTTTTGAGATTCTTCTTTGGATAGTTTTATTCTTAAATGTCATCCAATCTATTTAACAGGTGGTGTCACTGAAAGTCCTTGTCCGTACAAGTGCAATTCTGACAGATATCACATGCCACACTGTTATACAACACTTGAAGAGTTAATATACACTTTTGGTGGGCCGTGGCTATTTGGTCTTATTCTCTTAGGTCTCCTCATCCTGTTAGCTCTTGTTCTTAGTGTTGCACGGATGAAATATGTGGGTGGGGATGAACTACCAGCTCTTGTGCCTGCTCCTCGTGCCTCTCGAATAGATCACTCCTTCCCTTTCTTAGAGTCTTTGAATGAGGTTAATTTCCTATTACTTCCTTGCTTTATTTATGTTCATCCTTACTAATCCAATTAACAGCAATATTTGCAGAACACTGCAATTGGCTACATATTATATTTAAGGTTATAATTCTTGTCTTTTAGGTTTTGGAGACGAGTAGAACTGAAGAGTCCCAGAGTCATGTGCATAGAATGTATTTTATGGGACCCAATACTTTCAGTGAACCTTGGTATTTACCTCACTCTCCTCCAGAACAAGTAATGGATATTGTGTAAGCTTTCTATCTCTCTCTCCCTGTTTCTCTAGTGGCAATTTAGTATTTAGCAATATATTCTTCATTATGAGAAGCTTGAAGCACATTATATATTTATCTATGTATTTATATTGTTGTATTATTTAGTTTGCTTATATACATTTCTCTTTGTTTATTTACATGATAGATATGAGGACGCATTCAACAGATTTGTGGATGAGATTAATGGTTTAGCTGCTTATCAGTGGTGGGAAGGATCTATCTACAGCATACTTTCCATTCTTGCTTATCCACTGGCATGGTCCTGGCTGCAGCGTTGCCGGAAAAATAAATTACAGCAACTTCGTGAATTTGTTCGGTCAGAATATGATCATGCTTGCTTGCGTTCTTGCCGTTCACGTGCTCTCTACGAAGGGCTTAAGGTTCATTTCTTCTGAAACATATTCCAAATGTTGCTATGTGTTAGTGGGTAACATGTTTTGTTGTTCAGGAATATATGAGTGTTTTCCACAGAAATAAAACTGAACAAGTAACCTACAAAATTTTTACTAGATCCATTGCAGCTGTACTGAATGAAACTGTTTTTGTGATTCTGAACTAAAATTCTTGGAATTTTTAATATTTGGAGTTGGGTTCTCACTTAAAGCCATTCGTTCTATAGTTACATGATACAGCACACTACTCTCTTCGATGTTGATGAGCTAACATTCTTCTGTAGTTGTCTTAGATGAAAATGACTTTAGACAAGCTCAAGTTGCTGTGAAAGATGTATGTTACTCTTGTACTTTCCTCTTCTAGTTCACCTTAGGCAATCTTGTGCAGATGCAACTTTCATATTTTGGTGTCCTCATATGTGTCCTTTATTTAGTTTACTTTTAATGGAATCTATAACTTTCATGTCTACTGTGCCACACTGCAGGTAGCTGCAACTGCTGATCTAATGCTAGCATATGTTGACCTTTTCCTTGGCGGTGATGAGAAAAGAACTGATCTTCCTCCTCGTCTTCAACAAAGGTTGCCAATGTCTCTAATTTTTGGAGGAGATGGAAGCTACATGGCTCCTTTCTCTCTTCAGACTGATAACATTCTTACTAGCCTTATGAGTCAGGTATGTCATTTGTTAGTTCATAAGGTTGTTCTTTTTGTGAATTCTTGTACCCAGTTGCCTTTCTTTTCCATGGCATTTTTTGTGCAATGAAGTTTTGTTCCCTGTTGATTGTTTATTTCACTATTTTACAGTCTGTTCCACCAACCATATGGTATCGACTGGTGGCTGGTCTAAATGCTCAACTGCGCTTGGTTCGCTGTGGACACTTAAAGATTACTTTAGGTCATGTTATCAGTTGGCTTGAAACACATGCAAATCCTATTTTAAGTACATATGGTATACATGTTAATCTTGCCTGGTTTCAACCTACATCTTCTGGATATTGCCAGTTTGGACTTGTGGTATGTGCCACTGAGAATGAAAGTCTGGCACAATCTATCGAAGGTCAAGACGGATCTTTGCTACAGGAGCAGCAGTCATGGTAACAACTGTCTCCCCCCTGTGACCATTAAACCATTTGGCTTGAACTTTTTTTCTCTTGTAATCACTTGATTTTCTCTATGCTGTTTTATGCAGTTTGCACAGATCTCGTAGGGAAGGCACACTAGATTATTTGAGAGTCAATGAACATCTAATGACACAGAGAAGGATATTTGGAGGAATTTTGCATGCCAAGAGCTTACGAACTCTTAAAACAAAGAGGAATATCTATTATCCCTTTTCCTTCATAGTTTATAATTCTAAACCTGTTGGTCATCAGGTAGTGCAATTTGGAAATGCTTCCAGTATAGTCATTCATTTGTTTATTTTCTTTTTCCAATATTTGGTTAATGTCTTAAGATAAAATTTTAACTTCTCTTTTTTTGTCAATATTGCAGGATCTTGTTGGTCTACTTATCTCAATACTTCTCCTTGCCGATTTTAGCTTAGTTTTGCTTACTTTGCTGCAGATGTATTCTATATCACTGCTCATCTTTTTCTTAGTTTTGTTTATCCTTCCTCTTGGTCTACTGTTTCCATTCCCTGCTGGAATTAATGCTTTGTTCAGTCATGGACCTAGACGGTCAGCAGGCCTGGCCCGTGTATATGCTCTGTGGAATGTGACATCCTTGATCAATGTTGTAAGATTATTCAAGCCCCTTTTTTTAATTAATTTGAAGCTTGAAATTTTTTTATATTCTGATGCACTCTTCCATCAACTGCACATAATTTAAACAATTTAATCATTCTTCTTAAAACACTACTATATTTCAAGAATGAAATGTGTTTGTTTCTAGAATAAATTGCTTGATATCAGTCCTTGTGAAATTTGATCTGTGTGCTAGTAACAAAAATGTGTCAAGCATTTGATTCTTTGGAAAAGTGGTATGACATTCAAAGAGATTATTTTGTTAACTCTGATGGTCGTATGCAATTGTAGCTTTAGATGGTTGTATTGGCATTCTTATTGAAGGACTGTATTATGTGATAAATAGAGGGTTTTCTGCTTCAAGTTGCAAGTTGTATTCCAGTTTTGCTTTTATAGTTTTTGAAATTTAGATATAGTTATGCTGGATTTTAAGCCTTTCTACTCCAAGCAAATGTAATGTGGATTAACCCACAAAGCTGCTTATTTGATAAGTCCAATCTGCATTACGTAGCTTAGATTTTAGTGATTATTCAGTCAATTTTTTTGTTTCATTTTCCTGTAATACATGTTAAAGGAACACCGAATGTGTCTTATTATGATGTTCTTAATCATATTTCTTTTTCTTGACAGGCAACTGATTTCTTATGTGGATTTGTTCATTATAGAGCCCACTCAAATAAAAAACATACGAACTTTCAATCCTGGAATTTTAGCATGTAAGTATGTTTGATTGCGTGTGGTGGTAGGCTTAGTTTGTATGATTATAGTGAGTTACTGAAATCTGAAAAATTTGATTGGTGCAGGGATGAAAGTGAATGGTGGATGCTTCCTTGTGGACTGGTGTTGTGTAAAATAATTCAAGCCAGACTGATAGATTACCATGTGGCTAATCAAGAAATACAAGATTACTCACTTTATAGCAATGACCCTGATTTGTTCTGGCAGTCATGATAGACATTCGCATTCAGTGAATAGTTAGAGCTCAAATTTAGATATTGGTTTTCTCATTTTTATGATTTTCCTTAATGGTTGAATGTGTTTTGAGAGTATAGTGATTAGTGTAGATACAGAAACACAGCATTCAATAGTTGCTTTTCCTTTGTAATTTGTGGCTGTGGCTCATTCCTTCTAAAAGTTATTCACTTTCTTCTTGTAAATAATAATGCCCATTCCGTTTTCTTCTTGATTGAGACTTCAGCTCTATTGTTTTTCATACATTTGGTATTTGATTTTGGAAAGTATGCAAGTGAAAATATACATAATCAAATTGATTTTCTTTAATGACTAAAAATTACTCAATTTCATCTTGAATCGTACTCTACAAATTCAATTTAGACAAGTTTGTTGAAGGATTCTAGTCAAACTATACTTTTATCAATTTGGGTTTGCTACTTGGATCAAGGTTTGATATATGGATCCAATACACTATATTTCTTTAATGTAAACAAGTAATCAACTAATTAACTACTGGTTAGCTTTTGCAATAAATTACCCTTCTTGCCTATAATATCAGATTCAATAAACATTGGATCATAACTCAATCTAACAAATTTTCTCTTACAATTCTAACGTGGGATCCGTCTGACCAATTTACCAGTTGTTATATTAGAGATTATAGGGTGTGTTTGGTTGGGGGGTTAATTTATTTATTGGGGTCATGTCTTCTTTTATTACCTCATTACCTTGTTTGGTTGCTTAAGTAATAAAACATTCCAGTAATCTTATTA
>WYDK02000014.1:3743352-3764603 GCA_009867345.2 Toxicodendron radicans
ATAACAAATAAAAAATAATTAAAAAAATAATAGGGCAATTAAGTAATTTAACCAATATACCCACCCATTTATTCCTCTCAACCAAACACATTAATATAACATATTCTCTAATTTATTTCTTCCAACCAAACATGTTTTAGTAATATAATATTCCTATTACCCAGGTAATCTAACTTTTCCTTAATCTTTTTTTCCCATTAATCTTTTATTACCTGAACCAAATGCACCCATAAGTGAGAATTTGTAAAATTGGATTGTAATATTGGCAAAAGATATATTTGTATGTGTCCTCCTTGGTTATTATCCAAGCCAATCCGTCAATCTCATAGGTTACAAATTGATGTCATTGCCAACGTTAATTTAATTGCGTATCGTATGGCTGTTATCTAAGTGGAATAAATATTTTTCCCATCCCTCTAAAATCAACGCTACTCATTTTCATTACTATTATTATATGCTTTAATTCTATAAAAATTATTTTCATAGGTTTATTTTAAAGATAAAAATAAATATATTATTTATTTTTATAAAAAATATCCCTCACTTTTATGGAGATTCACCTAAAATAATAAATAAATAAGGAAAGAGCAGAATCCAATTATCCATGTGATGGATTTCTTAGGCTGCTTACAAGGGAGATTCTAATTCGACATGTGAAATTTGATGGTGCGCTTCTTTTTACCTGATGATATGGCAAAACTTGATTGGGCGCACTAGAGAACATCGCTTCAGAAGAACTGACACCAACTCTGAATTGAATTTGATTCCATTGCTGACACAATATATACAACCATTAAAATATCTCTAATATATAACTTGTAAGAAACAAGGACAATCACCAACTCTTCAACCTTCACCATTTGCAACTAACACCTCTGCTTCTTCTTCTTCTTCTTCTTCCTGTATAAAATGAGGCCACGCAGTTTGGATGCTCCACTTCTGCCCAGTAATTATCTGTCTACTACTAATAAGAACAAGGGCTGGACCAGAATTCTGTGGCTGCTTTGTCTATTATTAACCATATCAAGTTAGTTCTCTTCTTCTCCCATCTATTTTTAAAGTCAAAGCTGTTAATTCTTTAGTTTCTCTCTTCTGGGCTTTTTGGATGGATTGTTTTTTTGTCAGCAAACGAAATGAGTTTGGGAAACATTTATGCATTAGGAATGCATTTCATAATATTTATAGTTTTTGTTGGTTAAGATATTAATCCGAAGATTATGGTTTCAGATTTCTGTGAATTTTAACGTGGGTTGTGGCCATCTTTTTGCGGCTGAATGGATATCACTACACTCTCCAACTTTTTCATTTCATGCACCATAAATTTCTAAAATTTAAGTCTTTTTTATTCATCGGTTCTCTCTCTCTCTCTCTCTCTCTCTCTCTCTCTTTGCCTTGCCGGTCAACTTTGTATGGTAAAGACACCTTAGATTATCTCTTAGAGGAAATCCCAAATTGATGATCTTAACTAGGCATATATCATCAATTGACATGTGAATCTGATTAAATACCATCCAAATTCATTTTTTATCTTCATGAAGATGAAGGAATATCTTTTTTTTTGTTTTTTTTACCTTATCTTATGAAATTAAGCTCCAGGTCGAGTGGTTGAAGATTAAATTTTGTTTACATCTTTAATCATGTCATAGTGAAGCTCGAATTGAAGCTAGATTTGCTTATTTGCCTTACTATTTTTATTCTTAGTTAGTCATTATAATCACTTCATTGCTGAACATATTGTTTGCATTTCAGTTGTTGGCCTCATATTCAAAGATGACTTAAGTTGTTGGTTACTGAGAGGAGAAAACAAGTACAATGGAAGGATTGAATTTAATAATGCTGATATCGTTGAGTCAGAGCAAGGTGTTGTTGCAGCTGATGATGCTCGTTGTTCTGAAATTGGTGCTTCAATGCTTAGACATGGAGGGCATGCTGTTGATGCTGCGGTGGCAACTGCATTCTGCCTTGGTGTTGTTAATCCAATGGCAAGTGGAATAGGAGGCGGGGCATTTATGATTGTTCGTTCTTCATCAACCTCCCAAACTCAAGCTTTTGACATGAGAGAAACCGCCCCTCTAGCTGCTTCGCAGGTTCATAATTCTCTCTTTCTGCAAATATATACTAGCTCAAGTTGTTTTTTTGGTTGTTAACATTGTTACTGTCAACAAACAGAATATGTACGAAAACAATACCAAAGCCAAGTATTTCGGTGCACTATCTATGGGAGTTCCTGGTGAGATAGCTGGCCTTCATGAAGCTTGGTTGAAACATGGGCGTTTGGGTTGGAGCACTCTGTTCCGACCTGCCATAAAACTTGCCAAAGATGGTTTTGTAGTTGCTCCATATCTTGGATTACACATAGCTAAAAGTGCAGAAATGATCATGAATGACCGAGGCTTAAGGAAAGTGTTTGCACCAAATGGGAAGTTGTTACAAGCAGGTGATACTTGCTACAATGTTGAGCTAGCTCAAAGCCTAGAGGCAGTGGCAGAACAAGGACCGCGAGCATTCTATAATGGAATTGTTGGTGAGAAGCTAGTGAAAGATGTGAGAGAGGCTGGTGGGATTTTAACAATGGAAGATTTAAGGAATTACAAGGTTGATGTAATGGATGCAATGTCTGCAAATGTGATGGGCTACACTGTATATGGAATGCCACCTCCATCGAGTGGAACAGTTGGGATGTCCATGGTGGGTAAAGTTTTTTCCTTTCCCTGCGTTTCCTGTACACTGCATATTACTTCTTTTCATAATTGTGAAAATATGTGGATGTGATCACTATAAATATTGATGTGAAACAGGTTTTAAACATCTTTGATAGCTATGGAAGTTCAGATGCTGCAAAAGGAAATCTTGGTCTACATCGATTAATTGAAGCACTTAAACACATGTTTGCTGCTCGAATGACCTTAGGTGACCCTAATTTTGTTGACATAAACAAATCTCTGTCTGAAATGCTTTCACCATCTTATGCCAAGCAAATTCAGCAAAAAATATTTGATAACACCACTTTCTCTCCAGACTACTATATGTATAGGTATGATAACTGCAAAAATCTAAGGTTTGCTTGCATAACTTTTGGTGGTGTTGTCATGAGTTCATGAGTGTGAATTGTTTGAGTCCTCAATGGACAGGTGGAGTCAGCTTAGAGATCATGGAACAAGCCATTTCTGCATTGTAGATGCTGATCGAAATGCTGTGTCTATGACAACAACCGTGAATTATCCTTTTGGAGCAGGGATACTCTCTCCTTCTACCGGCATTGTGCTCAATAATGAGATGGGCGACTTCTCAATACCCTCAGAGATATCCCCTGATATGCTACCACCTGCTCCAGCAAATTTTATTAAATCAAACAAGAGGCCGTTGTCTTCTATGACGCCTGTAATCGTTACTAAGGTACACTTATGTCACCCAGTTCATATTTCTTCTTACTCAGAGCTTTACTCTCAGAAAAGGTAGAAGTAATCGTGACTTAACTTAACTTACAACTCTATAAACTGGAATTGTGCTCTCCTTAATAGAGAAGTAGTTAAGAAATCCAATTGCTCTATTGTCTTTGAAGTCTTGTTTTGAAAAAAACCTCACTTTTATGTCCTTCCATGGCAGGATAATCAACTGGCTGGGGTTATTGGAGGAAGTGGTGGAATGTACATTATTCCAGCAGTAACCCAAGTTTTTCTTAACCATTTTATCTTGGGGATGGAACCTTTAGCTGCAGTCCAGAATCCAAGGGTCTACCACAAGGTTCATAACTGTTTCCTATTAACATGTATCATCTCACAAATTTCAGAAACAGCTCCTGATTTTACCTTAATATTCTGCAGCTAATACCAAATATGGTTTTGTATGAAAACTGGACTGTAATTGATGGCGATCACATAGAGCTCACTGACGAAAGAAAGCTTTTCTTGGAAGAGAGGGGTCACCAACTGGAGGGTAGAGCAGGGGGAGCTATTGTTCAGTTTGTTGTTCAAAACCTGCAAAACCCCATCAAGATAGGCAGAAAAAATGGAAAAGCTATTAATAATGCTCAAATACTCCATGGAACACTCACAGCAGTTAGCGACCCTAGAAAGAATGGGAGGCCAGCAGCCATTTGATTTGGTATTTATGTTCAGGTAGAAACACATAGTAGAAGGAAAAAGGAAATTAACTGGCTTTGCCACAAGCTTTGCTGTATAGTTATTGTTGTGTAGAGGGTTTGACATTTCGTGCGTTTGTGTCAATTGGGCCTACTTCTATTGAAACATGTCCTCAACCACCAAGGAAATTATATGATCAAACATTTTCAGATATTAGTTCAATAAATTAATGAATTGTGGCCTCGTTCAAGCCTTGGTTGGAAATACATTTAGATGCCTGTACATTCTTTCTCAGCCATATTATTTTGGAGCCTCTACCCTCAATTAAGAATTGAGATTACAAGGGTCTGCTTCATGGTTTTTGACTTCAGTAACATATAGGCATCAGTAAATCGGCTAATCTTAACTGTACCAACTACCATATATAATTTGAACAAGAATTATGTTATTGGCAGTAATCAGTGAATCTAATCAAGCTTGATTAAAAGATGCAAGGCAAGAAATGAGGCCAGCAGCCTAGATGTATATACTTCTTTTCAGATTGAAACATTGATGGCATGGAGACTGGGGAGAGCTCATTGTTAGAACAGCTCAACACTTGCATTAATCAGATTGTAACTATTGAAGTACGTCTTAAAGAAGATTCTTTAAACTAAAGTTTTTAGTTGATTGTATATTACCCATCAACTTCATCAATAATGAATGTTAACTTATGAAAGATCTGATATTGTTTAAACTTTATTGTACAATAGGAAACATAAACAAGCCGCAAACACAAACCATCATGAAACTCATACAAAAACCAACTGCACAAAACTATTTAGGATTATTTGTCCATCAGCTGTATCGGTGCCAGAATGTTTGACTTGCTTGTCTCTACAATACATCCATTCATTACCATTTCTTCCAGCATGAAATGTGCTTTCTCTAAATGGAACATGATGTCTAACTCACACTGCATTAATTACAAAAAATTAGAATGAAATCAACTTTCTAAAGTTGTAAATAGCATATACATCGATGAAAACCAAATTGACAAGCATGGTAACTTAAGTCATAAACTTAAATTCATCGCATAAGAGATCTTACCACATTGCCAAAATGACGATCCATGGTTTCTACTAACAAGTGTATGAATTCCAAAATAGCTAGCTCATTCTGCAATATTGAAGATAAAATTTTTTTAAAATAATTGAAGAAGAAAAAAAAAAAGGATAATGAAGAGAAAGAAATGTTTGGTGGTGAGTGGTGGTCACCAGACAAGTGTGAGATCAACAAAATCAGATAAGCACTAAGCTTCAATTAAATTCATACATAACATAAACATCTACAAACATTCTTTTTATTTTAATTTTGAATAAAACCCACCTATTCCCTAAAATAATGACAAATTGAGCGAATATCATCAATCCTCATTGATCTTTCTTATCGTTTTGTACATGACAATTGACATAGACCCTCAGTTTCAGCAAAAATATTCAGTCCTAGTAATTTTGTTAGATAATATTTTGTCATAGACCTCCTTTCATTAATTCTTTTAATGGACAAAGCTAACCGTAACAGAGATCTGTAGCAAATTTTTAAGACTAATGCTATACATCCTATCTTCTTATCTGAAGACTTACATCCAACTAAGATAGAGATTGAATTATACTAACATATGGATGAGTGATAATGAAACAATTATGCTAGGAATCAGGATTTATATTTTCCTTGTTAATCGTCAATTCGACGCTATGATCATTTGAGGGGATCAAAATGGCGAACAAATAACAAACCATTTAGACTCTAATCTGATATATAAGTTTGTCATTGACGTGATAGATACAAGGTGCATAACTAGACTTTCTAAAAAGAATAAAAAAAACTCCGTAGATGACAATCAGGCACCTTCAAATGTATTCACCAGTCATAACAATTGAATTGCCATCTCAATTGGACTAATAGTATTACTTGAACTTAAACAAAGTAATTCACATAATATTAATTGAAACTACACGCTGAAGATATCATCTCCAAATAGAAATAATCTCTCTCTCAATGAATTTGGAAAAACCAAAACCAAAGACAATGTAATGCAAGAAAGCTTTGATAGCATATAAATAAATGCACCAGCCAGATGCAGGCCAGTGAATTAGAATGTGTAAGCTATGTCATCCAAAGGAACACGGTCTTCAAAATACTTTTAATTCAAAACGTACCATTGTTTTCAAATTAATTCCACATATTTGATGTCACAATAATCTTAAAGCAGGTAAATAAAGCGTTAAACTTACTTCATCATTGTCAACTCCGACTAAGAAAAACAGCGATGCATAGCGCCTGTAGACGATTTTATAGTTGCGATGCTCGACAAAAGAACACTGTTCTCACATACAAAAATATAACAGAGATATAAATTAGCCAGAACGAAGACTTAATAATGAAATCTAGAAGTAGCAATTGAAAATCGTTTATATTGGAGAGTGAAATAAAATATTAGGGCGATTGGATTAGAATTGTGGGGATCTGAACCTGTTGCTCGGTACGAGCGAGGCATTTGCGAACAATTTCACCCTCAAGAGCACGTCGTTCTTCGAGGGTGAGCCATTCGTAGTATTGGGCGAGACGGGTCTGGCCTTGTTTGTTGACCATCAGTATGAATCTGATCCCCATCTTCTTTCTTGATCTACCCAACTTCTGATTCTGATACTACACCTCAGGCCTCGGAGCGGTCTTTAGTTTATTTTTCCCAATTGGAAACCAAAATTACTCACAAGTAAACGAATTACACTTTCCCACCCAAGCTTTGAAACAATCAAATTTTACTACGCAACGTTATATTCCATTAATAATGATTTTCGTTAAATAGAGAGATATTCATTATAAAGACGAAAATACCCTTTATTATTTGTCCCTAATTTTTTTTCTCATTTTCCTCCTTCTTTCTTCTTCCCCCCTTTTCTTCTTTCTTCTTTCTTCTTTCCTTCTCTTCTTCTCTTTCCTCTCTCAACTGCACCTGGCCGCTTTCTCTCTTTTTTCTCTCTTCCCCTTCTCTTTTCTTTTCCTCCTTTTCCTTTTCTTATCTTCTTATCTTTCCTCTCTCTCCGGCTTGATTTGTCCGGCCGAGAAGCTTCATTTGCCAACACCACCATATTTCTCCCCTCAGCCCTCTCACCGAAACCCCTAACACACCAATCGTCGGCCACCACCACCATTTTGTCCGTGAGCTTTTTCCGGCCACACTGGTCAGTTGTCATCTTATCTCCGACACCACCCACAACTTCTCTGGCATCTGCTCTCCATAAACCTTCACCAACATGTCCCCATTAGCTCGTCGGTCATCATCCACCTCTCCCTAAGGTTTCGGTTTAATTCATGAAATTTGGGTTTCATTTGTGTGATTTTGGGCTCGATTGGACATTGAAATTAGAATTTATGTTGTAGTCGTGGATGATGTGTAAAAATAATGATTACTCAAAAGAAAAATGTTCCACTGCTCCAATGGATGAAATAGCTACATTTTCACATTTGCTCTTGCATAAAACAATAAGACTTGAAGAAATTAAAACAATCTTCTTTTTTAATTAAATTTGCTCGTAGTGTTTACAAAATTGGAATTATATGATGAAATCACCATGGTTGAAGAATATATTCTTCTGTCCTTGTATAATTGGATCAAGTAGAGAGATTCTTGATTCAATACTACATAGTGCATTCTTTCAACATTATTGCAAAATTGAATCAAGTTGAAGAATTATATAGGAACTTGTCCCTCAGCATTGTCTTAATATTCTAATAATCGTATTTCATACACTGATCTCAAGTCACTACATATAATTATTTGACTTCCCTTCACGCATTACATGAGAAACTTCAAGGGAACTGGCTATCCTAACCGCAGCCTAAACAATAACAATAATAAAATTATCAAATATACAAAGCTTTGTAGTACCAATCAATCTCAATCAAATCACAGACTGTAGCTAATCTCTTTGTTCGCCAAATTGTCATCACTACTAATCTCATCCTCCAACGATTGAGTTGGTGGCACTTCCTCTTTCTTGTCTTCAATCACATCTTTAGAATTCAAAAAGCTTGGCTGATTTGTTGAAGACAGCAGCCTTGCCCACATCCTATCAGTAATCACAACCTTATTCTGTTTTTCATTGATTCGCTGCATATCAGCAGTTCAAATATTAATCAATGCAAAACAAAAAACTTCTACTCCCCTAACATGACATATATAGAAAGTTAGAAAATTGCCAAATCCAACAAATGTGAATGATTATCAAGTGAACTCACATAGAAGGGTATATAAGTTTGTCTGCCATTGACGAGACCGCTCGTATAGCCGGTGTACCCTGCCATGGCTCCATGTACAACACTTTGAGCAAGAAGTGTGCAGTACACATTATCGGATGCGTTGCTTGGAACAGCACGAATCATGTAAGTAGGATCTGCCAGACAGCCCAAGTATAATGCTTTAACATACCAGAAAATGACAATCCTATTAATCAAATATAATATCACGAAAACTAGGAAGTACCAACCAATATATTTAAGGGTTACGGCCATCTTATTCGGCTTTGAAAAATTATCCTGCAAAACACCAGAATTTGACCAATTAAATTATCTGCAACTATTTCATATTAAATCAATTGACAAACAAAAGTTAGTATCTTGGGCTTGAAAGTTGGGAATCTTGTGACTGTACCATGATATTATCACTTGCGCATCATAAATAACACAGAATCTAACAATATGTTCAGTCATGAAACAAGCAAAGGAAATAAAAAAATCCTACTGCAAACACCTGAATGACTCATTTGTAAGTTTATAATGTCAAAAGAAAAATACTGCAGAGCAAAGAAAGAGAAATGATATATACCCTAATTTTCTGTGATATCCACAGCCCAACATCTTGAAGAAGTTTGTTTCCTGAAGCATCCTGCTGGGGCATTGAATTTGTGCTCTCAGAAAGCAAGTCCTGTCCTGCACCTTCAGCTATCACAATAACCATATGTCCACTTTCTTTGAGTCGTTTCTCAATAAATTCAAAAAGTCCACCCTCCCCTTCAAGATAAAAGGGTGACTCAGGAATTAAGCAACAGTCCACATCACGGCTTCCTAGAGTAGCATACATTGCAATAAACCCTGTACCATTCATTAAGTTTAGATTAAGAGTGTTAAACAATTAAAAATTTGCGTTCACTTAAGAAATGAACCACAAAAAGTTAGTACAATAAAGGGGAAATTTTCAAAGTCTCCAATAAGCACAAAATAGTTTTAATCAGTAGAAATCATAACTAGCCAATTGAAATGACTAGTCATTTGCTTATAAGTTATTTGCACAGACAAAAACACATCAAGAAGCCAATAGCCGGCCACAATGAAATATTAGCAAGATCAAAGGTAAATAATGCAATAGACACATCACATTTATTTAGGACCTTATTGTGTTCAGCCATTTAAATTTGGATTTCTATATTGCTAACAGCCCCAGCCCAAGGTCAGTATGTCCTTATAACTCACATGCCCACCTATTTTCTTTTCAATGTGGGATCCTAACATACCACCACGCTTCTACAACAGACGTCCATGTCTACCTCTGGCTTTTTTATCCTTTGGGTGAGCCTCCATGCCTAAGGTCAACCTGCCACGCAGGCGCAGGACCATGACTCTGATACTATTTGATAGGAATTCACTTCAATATCTCAAACAGTTGGACTAGACAATAGATCTTATTGGGCTTAGGTAAAACTCACATTGAAAAACTGACTTGCCAAAGGAGGGTGCTCAAATCTTTATAACTCACATATTCACCCATTTTCCTTCTAATGTGTGATCCTAATACAATGCAATAGAAACATATTGTACTCCAGATAGCGAATGTCGGAATTGTATGCATAACCAATCTTAAGAAGCAATAGTTAAAAATTTTCTATCTTGTAATTTCTAGTCAGCTAAATACATACATTCTGGTTCACATATTGATCAAGGTTTCAGACAAAACAGGAGCTTACCACAATAGCGACCCATCAACTTCACAATTCCAATACCATTTTCAAAACTTTCTGCTTCAACATGTGCTGCATTAATAGCACGTTGAGCCTCCTCAACAGCAGTGTCAAAGCCAAAGGACCGGTCAATAATCTGTCACATAATGAACAGTTTTGTAATGTACACAATTTGAAGTATGAGGTATCATATTAACTCAGTAACACTCCAGCAGTTGAAAAAGGCAAGAAGGGTACCGGAATGTCATTATCAATGGTTTTGGGGATTCCAGCAACTACAACTTTGAGACCACGTTTTCTAACTTCCTGAATGAAGAGAATAGGTAATTTTATTTCAATATATGCATAGATTGCAGTAAATTCCAAGGATTCAGTGATAAAATTAATACTTTCATCAAAACCAGAAAAAAAAAAAGAAGGAAAATGTCACAGCCAGCAAGACCCTAGAAAAAATAGCAAGAAACTGATGAGTTTATATATATCAACTTCTTAAAATTAATACTTCACAGAATGAAGACTACCTCATATATAACAGATGCTCCTTTCTGGGTACCATCTCCTCCAATTATGTAAACCTGAGTTGCCAAATAACAAAAGGTCAGAGTCCATTTTTTACATAGGTGTATCTAGGTCATAATAAATGCATATAAATCTTCAGCGAGGAGCAACCTAGAAGATGAATTAAAACTTCCCGACATACCTGATTGATTCCTCGATCCTGAATGCTGTCAACTATCTTGGAGGTATCATGGCCACCTCGTGAAGTACCAATAATAGTTCCACCACGTTTATGGATGTCATTCACAAACTTGGGGGTTAAAGGAATTGTATTCTTAGCATAGAAGCCTCTGTATCCTCCCTAAAGAATCAATTATTTCATCAGTTGACAATAAGACAAAATTATACATATAAAAAAAAACACTTTTAACTAACAAATATACAATGGCATTAAAAGGTAACTTTTTCTTAAATTTCAACCCCAATTCAGCATAGCAAAAAATTGTTTTTTACAAACAATAAAAGGGAAAAAACACCAAAAGTTTAGAACTTCCAGTTGATATGAAGAAAATAATTTTGCCATGCCTTCTAAAACAGGGGAACTATATCAGCATATAGGTAACAGGTACACCAACACATTTCCTTGTGCAGGTTCACCTGTAAATAGGTGTACATGTTCACCACATATGCAGTTCAACGTTAACGAGAATGATAGCAGGGGTACAATCACAACAAATAATTAGGCAGTCCGACTATAAAAAGTGAGGAGATATGGATATTTAATCACTTACATCTATTCCCAACACTTTCGTCACTCCGTACATATGGTAGAGGCCACACACTATCTCTCTAATCACCGTGTTTAGTCCAGGGCATAGACCACCACAGGTCACAATACAAGCGTGAACTTCATCGGACTCAAAATACACCTGAGAAACATCAACCGTCCAAAAGAATATTCAAATTTAGAGCTGGTCCTTCATCATTTCAGTTTCAGATCTCACCCCACAAGTCACAAGCACATACATACCTTTTGACGAGGTCCAGCTCGTCGGAAATGAATTCCTCTAGGAGAATTCTTGTGAACAACAATCTGCAAAGGAAAGAAATAATCACATCTAAGTTAAAACGTTTTGGTTTTGGTCTTTCAGTCTCTTCTCTTAAAGCACATACACCCTACTGACTCCAGCCTTCCTCAGAAAAAAAAAACAAGTAACTATCTTTGATTCTCACACATATGGATCAAAGATAAACCATGTTAAGCTTTTACAATGTGAGCCCTGAGTTCTGGTGAGAATCAACCAGCAAGAATACTATTTCAAGATCTGTCTCTAAATCCAAATTATGTTAGCATTAACAGGTAGTATCTTTCCACTCTCAATAATAAACCGCTAAACTCAGATTACAGCTAACTAAGACAAAATTCCACTAGCTAAGCAATTAGTATGAAGAAATCCTTTACATATACATAAAGATCAAATATTTAAAAAAAAAAAAAATCAGGAGACAAGAAGTCTGACCTTTTGTGGAACGGTGTCATCCACATGAACGAAGTACTGCCTGGCAAAATGAACAATTGATGCAGTTACCGACAGTGCTGAGAAATAATACAACTCCCAAAACAGCAAAAAGAATATATATATATATAAGAGATGGGAATCATCAACTTACTTAACAACCGAGTACGCAGGATTGTCTTGCAGTGGATTGCAATATGTCTGCGCCAAAAAAAAAAAAGAGAAGAATGAAAAGCCATAATTCAATTACAGAACTAAACATATCTTACATCTTATCTAAGCCCATAAGACAATTAATTATCAAAAATAAACAATATGATTAAAAGATCAACAAAGTTGAGAATTAAGGCCAAGTGAAACCAAAAAAAAAAATGGAAAGGAAAGAAATGCAATGATTTGACCACAATGTTAAGAGCAATTTTTTTGACAAATCTGAAAGTTTAAACACTTCACAATAAAATACAGAAGTGCATTGATAATTTAAAAAGTAACACTCAGCTGCTCTGCAAGAAATCAGAACTCATAACAGAATCAACAGAAACGAAGAGGAAATGAAGAGAGAAAAAGAAGACGGCTTACAGGAAGATCAGGAATATAATCAGATAAATGAGGAACATCTTCAAGAACATAACCAGCAGGGCCATTGACGATCTTTCTGGAGTTCTCAGTTGATGACGCCATCAAAGTATCTTTCCTCGGAGATCCGCTACTAAAACCGGAAAGCGAACTTGAACTAAAACTCACCGACGAAAACTTTTTGATGCTCGAAATCCCAGAATTTGACGGTTCCAAGAAACGCGATTTCAGAGAAGAAGACGAAGAGGACGAAACATGAACTAATTCCATTCAATAACAGAGGAAAACGTGTTAAAAGTGAAAGCGACAGATGAATCCATATTTAGAGGAAACTATACAACACAGATATAGTGTTTGACCAAACTGAAAACAACACAGATATAGTGTTTGACCAAACTGAAAACCATCTAAGTACGTACAAGTTTAGTTGTTCTTTTGATGGTTTGCTGGTTTTTTGGACGCCTTTATATAAAAATATATGTTACTGTAAGAAACGAAACAAGCGGCGAGCTGTTATTCCAGCTTCTGTTGTGGTTTTTGACGAATATGAGAAAAGTAATACAAAAAAAAAAAAGGTTGTCAGACAGTGAGGGAGACGAAAGTGGCGTGAAATTGGTTAGAGGAAAGAGGATGTCTTTATTTTGTTGGAAATTAATTATAATCTTCTAGAAATAGATTTTAGATACAGTAAAATTTCGTCAAGGGTGGCTCCTCCGGATTCAGGCAGTGTCTTGGGTGGTACGTAATTATTCGTTGGATTCTCTTCATCTAGGCAGACAGCCTGTTTTCCAATAGTCAAATAACAATTCTGTAACATCATTTACGTACTAAAATCTTTAAATTATATCATAAGTTAAGTTAATACTTTTATTATTAAGTTAAATTGACGGTGCAATTTTTTGTTTTTACTTTTTCAATTATAATTATTTCATATTAATTTCTTTCTTAATTATTAATGTAACAAAAAATTACTTAAAATTAGTTTTCTTAAGACATATGTTTAACATTTTAATTAAAAATTACCATTAAAATGCAAAAGATGCGCATATTAAATGTGTCACAAAAACTTATAGAAGGTTTAAGCTAAAGCTTCACGAAATGGGTGATCATATTCACTACAATGATTGAAAACCAGTAAATACAGAGTTAACGATTTTTTCTCATTCACGTATTTTTAAAATATTATTTTTTCACTTAAAAAAATATATTTTCTAATTCTACAACGAATAAATAACAAATTTGATCTATTCTTTTGGGACTATAATGGTCATGATTGGTCAGAACTTGATTTAAGAGAGACGATTATATAAACCCTAATCACTCAATTGTAGGTGATTGACAAAGTCGACAGAATACGGGGTTTTAATAAGTGATAATAGAGGAAGAAAATGGTGCTAGTATATAATCACAATGATGCTAAAATTGGCAATCGGTTAATAGAGTCGACAGAAGAGTGTTATTAAATATATTTTTTTATAGGAAATTAGTATTTTAAAAGTATGAGGGTGGAAGCGTGTTATTAATTCATTATTTGGGTGAAAAAATGTTTTTGTTACTCGTATATATAAGGTGCTAAAGGTTAAAACTGCAAATAAACTATTACTATATAAGTTGAGATTTCTCTTTTTGCAATTAAATAAATCACTATATAATGAACCAGTGAATTAAGGGGCAATTATTGTAAATCTGAGGTGTAAAGCTAAAGAGTGTGACAAAGAATCTAAGAATTAGCCAATAAACTTATGGTTGAAAGCTCCAATTGTGATAAATAATTTATTTATTATTGATTCCTTTTGTTTGGGTTTGGGGTATATTCTTTTCAAAACTGTAAATATATTATTGAAAAAAAAATATAAGTATGTAAGCAAACTACCCATTTTACTAATAAATAAATAAAGTTTTTTTATATTATATTTGTGATGATCCAATCAATGTCAAGTGTTATATATATTTAGAATTTAATTGGTGGTGGTCCGTGGATGGATGGTTGAGGTCATAAGCATGCGCGAAATCGCTTCCCAAACCATCCAGATTGGCAAACAATAAACAAGTGTGTCACATGGACTACATGACGTGTTTATTAAAATATGTTAAAGTTGTTTTTTCTCCAGAAGCTTCACGATGAGGAGGATCATGAATCAGACCAGGAACAGGATCTTCATCTGACTTCGCTCCTTAACAACAAAAAGAGATTTTGAATTTCTGGGAAACTTCTTGATAATGTCTTGTGTCTTCAACCAAATAAATGGGCCTCCTTTTTTGAACTTCATTGGATGTTGGACACGTGTCTTTTACATAATGAGTCTAGAACATTCTGCCATCCATAGTAAAATGAATGGTTTAAAATGGTTATGTTTAATAATTTAGGAATTGAAAAAATAAAAAATAAAAACATCATAGGCTTAGGTTAACCTTGCCAGTCCCAATTTAGTTGGGTTGAATTGGATTAATTTTGGTAAACTCAGTAATCCATTTACCTGTCAATTTTTTTATAATATAATATGAAATTCAGAAAGGAAAAGTCATCGTCCAACCCAACACTGTTGCCTTTACCAGTCACCATTGACGTTGTCCAGCTCTTGGTCAAATACCATTTACATCAAATGGTCTTTACCTTTAGGTCTACACTCTACACTATGTCGATCTTCATTTAAAAAAAATTTGTTCAACACATGAGGCAATTAAAGTTTTGGTAGTTGAAAACTTTGACATTCTAGCAGCAGACTTTTACTTTTTATTAAATTATTAATTAATCAAATAAAAATATTTTCAACATAAATAGTTTATTCGGATTGATTTGCTTGTGTTCAATATTTTTTTAATTTGCAGTCTCGGGGATCAGTATCAAGGCTATTTTGCATCGGGCATCACTCAAATGGGCTAATCTTTATCATCGGCAGCCCAAACTCGAAGTAGTATTATTCTCATTTCTTTTGGAACAGATAACAACTTACAGAACTATACCCGAAATATTTTTCGATTCATTGTAGTACAAGTATGATAATTTTCCATCTAATTTTGAGTTTAATTGACGAGCAATGAATCCACTGTATCCATCTTCATAAGCCTTGATGCAAATGTCGATGACCTTTCTTGACATGTGGTCTTCCAGATAAAATGGCTGCTCCACAAATTCATCAAGTGCCATCCACTGAAGACAAGGGTGTGATCAGCTACAGAAAGAATAGAGAAAGCGAATGTGAAATTGAACCTCGATTACCTTAGCAGCTTGAAGCTCCTTCTCGTCAATGGTGATTTCAGAGGACAATGGCTTCAGCATGCACACGAAGAGTATATCTGACTTCTCAAAAGCTACAAGGTGAGCATGTCTATCAAGTTGCATGCGCACACAGAAGTGGATCAAGTTAAAATAAAATTTAAATATATATTTAATATGCTTTGATTCGATAGACGAAAACTTTACCGGAAAGCAACCATTTCCAGGAAAATTGTGTCAACCTGCATATAGAGAATACAATTTAATAAAGTAGATAATTATAGTAGTCATTTCAGAAAAATAATAGTTTGTAAATTGTTATGTTCTTACACCAGTTTCTTCTTTCACTTCTCTTATAGCTCCCGAGAATATATCCTCAGACTGATACGAATCAAGAAAAGCTCATATTTGTTAAAAACCTTTGTCAAATATTAAATTTCAATATAATAGGAAAAATAATTGACACAGTAAAATAGATTCTGCAATTTATTCATTAATTGAAACAGGAGAGGTATCACCTTATTGATATAACCAGTGGGCAACTTCCACACAGAGGAGCAACTACAGGGACATTTTTCTTTCACCACAAGGACCTAAATGTTGTAAATTCGCAATACAAAAAGATGGATTATGAAATGGAACAAATAGAGAAAAAAGGAAAGATGAAAAATTGCTGTTGATAAAAACCTCTCTTTTGTTGTTGAGCACGAATCCTCCCACGCCAATTTGATGCGAAGGGCTGGCAGGAAGCGTGCATGGCTCATCAGGAATCCAGTATGTTAACATAACGTATCCTGGTTCAGCATGGTGATATGTGAAACCTTCCTGAAGAATTAGTTTTGACATATTAAAATTTCATGATATTGAATAAGACAGAACAAACAAAATTCATAGATCAATTACAGAGGGAACTTCCGTGAGACAACGCAGCATTAATTGCATTATTACCTGAACTGCTAGTGGAACAAGATCAGCTTGCTCTGATAGTATCTTGAGCCATACTCCCTTCTTACCCTGCATTTCCCAGAAATTTACACATCGATATTTACATATCTATTCAATTATTGTGAATTCACATTTGGAATGGTCTGATAGTTGAAAGAATGTGTGTGTTGTTTATAGAATCTGTTAATTGTACACTCGTGCACAAACCTTCAGTTTCCAGTTGGATAGAGAAGCACGAAGAGCAGACACAAATGCATTTGCACTTGAGGGTAAGCTTTCTGGATCAATAATAACTCCATCGTATTCATCGTCACATGCGTAAAGAAATTCCGGAGCCAAATTCAGCGTTGATATGTCTGGTGACAGAACATTAATTCCCTTTTTCTTGATTACACAGCCAACCCCAAGAAATGGTACGGGCGAAGAAGTAAACTTAGCAGTTGAGGATATTAAAGGATTCTGCGAGAAATCTGAACAACATTATGAATCATTTTATTTTATTGGGAAATTGTAATATAATATGATGAATTGATGATCACTTGAACATTACATACCTTTTGACAGCCTTGAGAAAGCACAGGCTTTTGGCCATGGAATTCTGGACTCCCTGACAATACTCTGGCAGTAACATCCTGCCAATCTTGAGCCATCCAACACTGTTGCCATCATCTTTGTTGTTAAACAAATTATAAGGGACTGAGTTTCCATCAGCAGATATATATATAATAAATACGACATTAATGCAAAAGAATGCTTCTGGGTATGTAGAAAACTTATTGGGTGAATACTTGAAGGGAATAAGCATCCAGTAGCACAAGTAGGTTGAAAGAAAGATGTAGAACAAAGATTTGGTCATTAAGATACTATTGCAAGAGGATGAGAATAATTCTCTTGATTTCAGCATATCATGGACTCCCTCTACATCAATTTGCATACTTAATTAATCAATTTATAACATGTCATTTCAAAAGGAATATTTAACGTCTATGGGATTTCAATATTCCATTTCTAATACTTAATTTAATTTGTGATTGTAGGGGCTTAAAGATTTTCTCCAGTTGCTATCATTCAAGAAATCGTTCGTATTATTCTTTCTTTCATGAATTATGATCTTCAACTTGACGCTTCAATAAACAAATATACAAGCCACTGCTACTGCAATATCTTCGAACATTCTAGCATTCTTAAATTCCATGTTGTGTTTTCTGTTTAAAGATGTAATGGCAAAAAATCGTTATGGATTTCATCAAACCTATTACTGACGAACTTACTAAAATATGACCCAGTGTCTTGACCCAACTCCGGCTGGTCGGTCAATTTTGATTGGACTCACTTCGGTTCACTCTTAAAGGAAGTTCATCACATGGCTTAGGCTTCTCCTAATCAGACGAACCCGAATTCAAGTCCAACACCCCTTCACAACTTTGAGTCTAACTTCTCAAGAGTCTAAATCCATGAAGACTCTTAACTCCTCAAGACTTTGAGTCTCATGAGGATGTTTCACCAAGTAAGAATCCTAGTCTTACAAGGACACCAAGTCCCACACTCTTCTTAATTCATCCAAGATCTCAAATCTTACATGAATTAGGACTCCAACTCTTACAAAGACAAGTTATTCAATGAGTTTCCTCTCTACTCAACTTGTTGCCATTAGGGGCTCCTACTCCAACAAAGATAAGACTCCTAACTTGATAAACATAAGGATTTCATATCATACTAGGACTCGACCCCCTTGAGCTCATATATAAGCAGATGTTTGTCCTCTCAATCATTCATTCGCGCCTACACAATAAACCTCTACTATTAGTCTCTTAGAGCACACTTGCTTTTAATAGCCTCTATTCCCCGTTGCCGTTGAGCTTGGTTCCGACCAACTCAACCCCGGTCTCCCGCATAGAGCGTGCTCTGACCATTCTACGTAGATGAGTCGCGTCTTAGCCAGCCACTTCGGTAAGTCTGACTCCGCTCTCAGCCTTTATTATACACCCACAATCATGTTAACTTGAGCGTTGGAGTGCCTACAGTCGACATCACACCAGTGTCCCCCATGAGCTCCACGTTCACTTATCTTGTGTTTGTAGGTTCATGGTGATATCAGTGGCCCATACCCCACAGGATAAACATCACGACACTCCAGGTAGATTTTTGCATCTACAATTTGATGCCCACCATGGGGCTCTGACGATCATTCATTACGACTTGCAACATGAGAGGATGGGCGAGCCCATTCGACAAACGTCGTTGTCTAGATCACCACATCTACAATCATCCCACGAAGGCGGCCTCGACTTTACCACCTCGTCGCGACAACGGAAGTCACCGCCACCAATGAGACTCCCACGAGGGACGCTGCTCTACTAGTGAACCAACCATTGACTACCAAACCAAGACCCATTAGCCATGCACTTAATTGGCGAGAGACACCGACATTAGGGGACAAGCAAGCGTTGGGGCGTGTCATCACCACTCAAGCCATCCGACTCTACCCTCATCCTTTAGAGTTAAAATTTGATGATCCGACTCTACAGGCATCCTCAATGTCGCTTTAGAATCATGGAATGACCCATTCGCTGAAGATCACTCCTTAACAACCGACTCCATTTTGCCCTTCTCAGCCATCAAAATGGGTCATGAGTGGAACATTTACCTCCCCTCTACTTTGACTGGACCAAAGCCTTGATAGAGTCAGTGTAACTAGGCCATCAATGCTCTATGACAACTTTATGCGCCACTTTAGCCAAGGGCATTCGATCCAATAGGATGAGTGAAAATGATAACGACCACATACAAACACTCCCCACTCGAGACACTTCCACTCAGCCAAGGAGTCCAAAGTAAGTTAGTAGAGTCGAGTGGCCAAGCCAAGAGTTCATAAATGCCTCTTATTGTACACACTTGAGAGATCAAGACAAGCCTTCTCAACCTCACATAACCCAACACAAGGATGAGCCGGCTCATTACCCACGAGGAGCCCCACTCGGCCACACTCGGCCTCACTCTTCTAATTGTCTCGACAAAAACTAACGTGGTCGCTCCGCCTTACTCATTTGGTCACTCCACTTCACTCATCTGTTAGAGTCACGAAAATGACTCAATTTAGATGATTAATTAACTCTTGTTATGCATTAATTGAATAAACATTGAGACAATTTAGGAAATTATGGAATTAATTCATGAAAAATCACTTGTTAATTTTTTCTCACAATTTGTCTATATTTGGAATGATTTATAAGATGTTGTGAGTTGATATTAGGTTGTGATTTATTGTTTAGGACTGAATTTGTCTTAATATTGCAAAACAGGGGGGGTTTAATGTCATATTTTTAGGGGTTGATTTTGTCATTTTTCTTTGGTGCAAGGGCTGAATTGAAATTTGCCACAAATTCTATATAAAGGAATTTTTTTTCATCCACAGTAGCTTCTCCTGCCTAGAAACGCAGACCACCATTTTTGGGGAGAAACTCTTCACCTTCCTCATCTCCAGCAACCCTTCACCTTCCCATGCACCCATTCATCTCCCACAATCAACACACATCACCTCCACACACCACCTCCACGCCACCACCACACGCCGCCGTGTCGTTTGGACTTCTACCGCATTTTTCAGTGAGACTCCAGCTCGCTCCGGTGACCCTTCAGCTCCCCCCAACCCAGATCATCACACCCAGAGGTTGAAGCCACCGTTTGCCTGTGACTCCCGTCTCGAAATCCGGGTTTTTCTGTAAGTCGCGACCTTTCATATTCTGTCAGATATGCACGTTTTCTGGCAACTCCTCAGCTCACCGCCAGCAGATTAGCCTCTAGGAGTCCTTGGCCACCATCCCATGTTTTTAGATCGCCGTGACAGCCTCCCACCCACCCCACGTGCCGCCACGCATCGTCGCGTCTCCTCACTTTCTAGTCCATATCTAGGCCATTTTCGACAGCTCCTCAGCTCACCGTCAGTATCATCCTGAGAGTCCCGGCCACCATCCTGTGTTTTTCGATCACCGTCCAGGCCTCTTATGAGCCCTACGCGCCGCCGCGTGACTATGTAGATTCCAGCGAGTGTGATTTTTCATCTTCTGGGCACTTAGTTGGTTAGATCTGTCCTCTCTCGCATCATATCGACGTCGATCATCTCCTCTCCACCATGGGCAGCCCCGTTCACATCATTCCAGCCCCCTTTGACATCCTAATGAACGGTTAAGTTCCCGATTGTCCGTACGGGAGAAGGGAGATCAAGATTGACACCCACAACCCGTGTCGACAGCTCTCGACTAGTTGGATGAGTTCAATTAGTGGATATTCGGTAGTATTTCATTTTGACTATATTTATTTTCGTTTCATGTTCGATTTCAATACTTTCATATAGTCGGTGTACTAATTTGATTACCGTGTTATCCGTTGAACATTATTGTTCAGTAAAATTAATTGC